>JAHKBH010001162.1:0-25000 GCA_019049505.1 Pachyrhynchus sulphureomaculatus
GAGTTTTCAACAAAGTTTGTTTCCAATCTTTACTGAAAACTGATGACCTTGAACTTTTTGTTTTTTTTTTATATACCAGATAAATTATTAAAGTGTGATAATTTTCCTTCAATCTACACTCCGTGGAGAATATTCCAGAATTTCTTCAACATTTTTTGATCAGTACTTTTCGAGATTTTTCGCGATTTTTAAAAAATAATACAAAGAAAAGTGTGTGCAATATCACATTAGATATATATTTTTACTCGTGTTTTCACAAGCTTTCATTTGACACCACACTCGATGACCTAGTAAAAAATTTTTTTCTTCACTTTCGATTTCACCCCCCAAAACTAACCCCTTAAGTCAAAATTTAACTTTCAAATCTACATAGCTCTGATGAGGCTATTAATTCCTATATTATTACCAAATTTCAACTTTCTATGACAAATAGTTTCGGAGAAAATTGGGTGTGACAGACAAACGGACAGACAGACACTGAAGTCATCTTATAAGTGTTCCGTACGAAACACTAAAAATGGAGTCCGAGAGCATATTGAGTCCTTTCCTAAAATTGACTCTCATTATCACAGGGCTTAAACTACTAGGCAGTACATAGATGCAAGCTAGGGAAATGGTGGTAACAGCATTCTTCTTTAATATTTTAATTCGACCTGAATATTTGAGGCTATTTTAATTAGCAAGATCTAATTGATGTTGAAATGTTAACAATTACATTACACAGCAATAATTACAAACAAGGAAGCAAAAAGGTATGTGTATTCATTTAAGAGCTATTTTGTACAATAAAATTAACAAGTAACAAACATAAAAGGTAATAAACTTAATTAATTAATCTTGTTTACGTCCTGAGTCGTAAACAACTCTCTTGACGATAGAATTAACTTACACAATTTGTTGTAAAACGACTTTTTAATTTGTTCTTGTTTTATTAAAAATATCTTTAACCCATATGTAACTACGTACTGTTTTTTGTTATATAGTTTTCTTCTTGAAAACAATAAATTTTATTTGTGTTCTATCATTTGCGTTATGACATTTGTTTCATCAGATTCTGATTTATAGTGATAAGAGTGACAGTGTATTGTGTCTGACTTTTATGTTAATCTTACTAATCGTAATGTATTAAACGCAACCATATGGTTGCAACTGTTTTTTCTGTACTCAAATGTAGTGTTCGAAAAAGCAAATTAATTTCAATGATCGAATACTTGGTACACGAATAATTCAATAATCAAATTATAGTTTAAGTACTTGGCTGCTTCTTCATCCAGAATTCAAATCTAATGAGTGATGAGCTTTAAATTAACCGCTTAATTCATACGTATTAAATATCAAGTACCAAGCAACCATTCGTTTCATAATTTCACTAAGGTAGGGCTGATTCGGTTTTGTTCATCCATATTCCACTATTAGCACGAAGAAGAAGATACGGTATCCAATTAGTAAACAAATCGAATGTAGAATAATATGAGAAATAATCATGTGTTTCCGGTGTTTTAGCTTGTTCCATAGGGTGGGAATGTCAAAATGAATTTAAATATAAATGACGGAGAGAGACATGTTTCACAAAATAGAATACTTTTATACAGTAGAAGGCTCTATAAGTAGTTCTGCCTTTAGTGCTCTCCTTTTTTCCCTAAAAGAAACTATCATTGTATCTATAGTTTCCCCACACACCCCTTTATATGCCACTGATATAGAGATCAAGTCGGCATTTGTACAATTTTCTTTGTCTGCTTGTTTCATCTCAAAAATGATTAAAATTACAATGAAAAGTTGAAAATAATAGTCGTTTGGTACCAAATGATTTTCTTTATAATCTTGTATGTAAAGAATGACCCAAAGTTATGAGTGGTTGCAAAAATTTTTGTTTTAAATTGTACATATATTTTAGCACGCTATGACTAAATTTGTCAAGAATTCCAAATAATTAGTTTCTACATAAGTGTCACCTATTAAAATTAATCCTTTTCGAGATACTGATGCTCGTTTTTGATTGTATTACTATGCAGATGCAATTGTTGGAAACCCATTAAAATAAAAATAAAGAGACACTCTAGTTTCACTTTCCAATTTATTTATTTTTACTACTTAGCAATTGTTTCAAACACACAGTGTCGTCTAAGTAGTAGTTAAGAGTAACTAAACTATTTTAAAAGGTAATGTACGTAATATGTTCCTTAAGCTATAATTTATACCTATTTTGGGTTAATGATTTTATCAAATTATGTATACAGTTATATTATTTTTATAAAGTATAAATCTATGGTAGAATTTCTGAGAACTAGTATAAATTGAGTACGGGAGAATGATTTAAATCTACTTGTTCGTTTAATAGCTGATTGTAATTTGTACATTTATTAATTTCCAGATTTTCCAGAAGATTTAATTTTTTGGATTTATTTTCAATATGTAGAATTTTAAATTCATCACTGAAATTATGTGATTCATTAATTACATGGACTGCATAATGTGAGTTGCTTATTTTTTAAAATATCTTAAATTGGATCCTTTAACACGGGTTTCAAATGGTCTACCAGTTTGTCGCACATAGTTTTTGGTACAAAATCCACAATTCAATAAATAATCGCCTGATTTTTTAATTTTCTTAGATTAGATTTAGACTTGTTATTCAGAATTATATTCCCTAGAGTGTTATTAGTTGTAACTGCTATTTTTTTTGTTATTTTGTGTTAATTGTTTGGAGATTTTTCTAGTGATATTTCCTGTGTAAGTGTATTGCGCTTTACTTTTTTGTCAACTATCATAAGGTATATAAGTGAGACTGCTTGCTTAAACGATTTTTTATGTAGATTGTTGTCAATAATATTGGGCTGGTATCCGTTATTGACTGCTATTTGTTTAATGATGCTTAGTTCTTTTTGTTAAAACTAATTTTTGACATGGGAATCTGTAATAATTACGGATAAAGGAATTGAATGCTGCCATTTTTGTAAGAGTAAGTGTGTGATGAACTGTTCTGAACTATTTTAAATGGTAACGTCCGCATGGGACGGCTTATGAAAAATAGAAAAAAAATCATGCGTATTATTTATTTTTGATATCTACTGATCTAAGAAATTGATCGAATTATTGGTTTCCAGTTCTGACGTAAATTCAATATTGGCATGTAAATTACTTAAGAAATTAAGGAAGAAAGTTAATTGTCTATCCATTCCAGTAAAACAAGAAATGATGTCATCGACATATCTATACCAATAAATCAAATTTTTACTAGTTCTATTTTGATGTATGTGATATGTAAATGGTCCATAAATATTTCAGCTAGTAAAAGACTTAAAGGGTTACCCATAATTAAGCCTTCTTTAGAGGAATAAAATTTATTGTTGAATTCAAAAGTAGTTTTGGACAAGACAGATAGTTAGTAATTCTAAAATATCTCGCTTAACTATTTCACATACTTTATTTCTGATTAAAAGCTTATCTACTAAATCTTTGACATCATATGGAAGGATGCTTGGGAGTAAATTTTGTACGCCAAAGGAAATAAGTCTAGAGTTTTCCGGTAAATTAATATTCTTAATTTTATCTACTAATTGATATGTGATTTTAATACTGTCTTTTGACCTAAACTTTTACTATTGTCGTATTAAATATATGATTGCTAATAATATTAAAAAATAACTTTTTAAACTACCAAAACCAAGACGTGCTATAGAACATAAGACAGCGGCATCGATCAAAACCAAGGTTGAAGGAAACAACATTATATTCGCCAGAGCTGATAAAGGTAAATCTATAGTAGCTATTTCTAGAAAACAGTACATATTCAAAACTCTTTCTTTTCTGAATACAGACAAATTTCGAAGTCCAAATATTGATCCAACAAATATCTACCAAAAAACTATTGAAATCTACCTTGAAAGAGTTCACAATTTTCAGTGATTTTGAAAAAACGTAATTTAACCATAATGAATCTTCAAGCTTCAAAGCTACAATCTCTAATTAAATTACATAAAAATGATTTTCCAATTAGACCTGTGGTTTCTTTTGTTACTACACCAACAGTTAGGCTATTACATAAACTTATTCGTATATACGACAATATTGTAAGTTTGATCTAAAAATACAGTATTACAAACACCTATCAATTAGTAGATAAAATTAAGAATATTAACTTGCCGGAAGACTCTATACTTATTTCTTTTGACGTACAAAACTTATTCCCAAGTATGTGAAATAGTCACATACTTTATTTCTGATTAAAAGCTTATCTACTAAATCTATGACATTATATGGAGGAATGCTTGGGAATAAGTTTTGTACGTCAAAGGAAATAAGTCTAGAGTTTTCCGGCAAGGTAATATTCTTAATTTTATCTACTAATTGATAGGTGTTTTTAATACTGTATTTTGGATCAAACTTACAATATTGTCGTATATGTAAATAAGTTTATGTAATAGCCTAACTGTTGGTGTAGTAACAAAAGAAACCACAGGTCTAATTGGAAAATCATTTTTATGTAATTTTATTAGAGAGTGTAGCTTTGGAGCTTGAAGATTCATTATGGTTAAATTACGTTTTTCAAAATCATTGAAAATCATGAACTCTTTCAAGGTAGATTTCAATAGTTTTTGGTAGATATTTGTTGGATCAATATTTAGACTTCGATATTTGTCTGTATTCAGAAAAGAAAGAGTTTTGAATATGTACTCTTTTCTAGAAATAGCTACTATAGATTTACCTTTATCAGCTCTGGCGAATATAAAGTTGTTTTCTTCAACCTTGGTTTTGATCGATGCCGCTGTCTTATGTTCTATAGCACTTCTTGGTTTTGGTAGTTTAAAAAGTTATTTTTTGATATTATTGGCAATCATATGTTTAATACGACAATAGTAAAAGTTTAATTCAAAATACAGTATTAAAATCACATATCAATTAGTAGATAAAATTAAGAATATTAATTTACCGGAAAATTCCAGACTTATTTCCTCTGACGTACAAAATTTCCTCCCAAGCATCCCTCCATATGATGTCAAAGATTTAGTAGATAAGCTTTTAATCAGAAAAAAAGTAAATGAAGTAGTTAAACGACATATTTTAGAATTACTATTTGTCTTGATCAAAAATAAATAATGTGCATGATTTTTCTATTTTTCATAAGCCGTCACATATGGACACATTTATTCACAATAGTTCATCACACCCTTACACTCACAAAATGGCAGCCTTCAATTCCTTTATCTATAGTTTATTACACATTCCCATGTTAAAAATTAACTTTAACAAAGAACTAAACATCGCTAAACAAAAAGCAGTCAATAACGGATACCAGCCTAACATTATTGACAATATTCTACATAAAAAAATCGTTTAAGCAAGCAGTCTCACTTATATACCCTACCACAGTTGACAATAAAGCAAAGCACACATACACTTACTTGCACAGGGAAAATTACTAGAAAAATCTCCAAACAATTAACATAAAATAACAAAAAAATAGCATTTAAAACTAATAACACTGTAGGGAATATGATTCTAAATAACAAATCTAAATCTAATCTAAAAAAATTGAACAATCAGGCGTCTATTGAATTGTGCATCTTATACCGAAAACTATTTTGGACAAACTAGTATACCATTTGAAAACCTATATTAAAGAACACAAATACAGTTATTTAAACAACAATAACAACTCACATTATGCAACCCATTAATTAATGAATGACATATTTTTAATGATGAAGTTAAAATTCTACCTACTGAAAATAAATTCAAAAAATTAAATCTCCTAGAAAATCTTGCAATTAATTAACGTAAAAATTCCAACCTGCTATTAAACGAACAAGTAGATTTAAATCATTCTCCCTTACTCAATTTATATTAGTTCTCAGAAATTCTATCATTGGTTTATACTTTTTAAAAATAATATAACTGTACATAGTTTAATAAATTCATTAAACAAATTAGGTATAAATTATAGTTTAAGGAAAATATTACATACATTACCATTTAAAATAGTTTAGTTACTCTTAATACACTTCTGAAGAAGACACTGTATGTTTGAAATAATTGTTAAGTGGTTAAAATAAATAAATTGGAAATTGAAATTAGAGTGTTTCTATATTTTGCATTAAATATCAAGTACCAAGCAAACATTCGTTTCATAATTTCACTAAGGTAGGGCTGATTCGGTTTGTTCATCCATTTTCCACTATTAGCACGTAGAAAAAGATACGGTATCCAATTAGTGGACAAATAGACTTAAGAAATATTTTTTTCGTTTACTTATACCACGAATTTTGTCAGTACATTTTGTTGTTTTTTTCACCATACGAAAAAAATGTTCTTTTGTGTCTCTACCATTTATTTAAAAAAAGAAAAGTAGTTCTGTTGTCAACGTTTCAGGAAAACGAGTACAGAAGTAGCAGAGTAATATTCAAGTACTTAATGCAATAATTGAGTGTTAAAATTACCTCAGTGTTCAAGTACTTGAATGTTTTGGTATTTAGATCATTACAACGCTACTTAAATAGTTAAAATTAAAAATTTGCGTGTTTTCATTACGAAAAATGCCTTCTGCAAGAAGAGTAAGGATAATCTAACAATTCAAAAATCAACTAAGTACAACACTTTGACCCATCGTACACAGTTGTGTAGCTAGATTCAAGAGACAGAGAGAGAGGTAGATGGAGAGAATATTATGATAAAGTTGCCTATAGAAGAAGGCGATAATCGAAAACGGAGGAGTGGAGCCTTTCGACGAAAAAAAAACTCTACTTAACGTCCGGTTTTATCCAAGAAAAAAAAATGTCACACTAAACTTTTAACAGTCTAAACAAAATCTATAAAGGGAAGAAGTTTTTTACAACAAGAACCCTTTTATACAATTGAACTCTAACCCCTTAAATCCAATTTAAAAACCCATAACAAAAGACGAAACATTTTTCAGGAAAAAGAGCCTTTTCATACAATAAAATTCTATTTATTTAAATTTAATTAAAATGTGGATAAGCTAGGCAAATAAACTTTTACAAAAAAACAATTGTTCTATAGAGTGGGAATCCCAAAATGAATTTAAATATAAATGACATGTTTCACAAAATAGAATACTTTCATACAGTAGAACTTCAAATGCAATACAAACAAAAAACTCTCCTTCTAAGAAGCCACTACTTGTAAGCACTCACACTTCTTCGAAACAATCGTTACTGTTGATGGAACGTGGCATTTTCAAACATTTTAAGAAAGGTTTTGAACAAAAACCAAGTTTGTGTATTGAATTATTCTACGGGTTGATCTGATTTAAAATCTGTTAATTTCTTCGTCTTACTCCGACTTCATCCACCGATGAAGGGAAGACGACACGATTCACCCTCTGTAAGTAGTTCCGCCTTTAATGCTCTCCTTTTTTCCCTAAAAAAACTATCATTGTATCTATAGTTTCCCCACAGACCCCTTTATATGCCACTGATAGAGAGACCAAGTCGGCATTTATACAGTTTTCTTTGTCTGCTTGTTTCATCTCAAAAATGATTAAAATTACAACGAAAAATTGAAAATAATAGTCGTTTGGTACCAAATGATTTTCTTTATAATCTTGTATGTAAAGAATGACCCAAAGTTATGAGTGGTTGCAAAATTTTTGTTTGAAATTGTACATATATTTTATCACGTTATAACTAAATTTGTCTAGAATTCTAAATAATTCTACGTAAGTGTCACCTATTAAAATTAATCTTTTTCGAGATACTGATACTCGTTTTTGATTGTATTACTAAGCAGATGCAATTGTTGGAAACCCATTACAATAAAAATAAAGAAACACTCTAGTTTCAATTTCCAATTAATTTATTTTTACCACTTAGCAATTGTTTCAAACACACAGTGCCGTTTTCAGAAATGTATTAAGAGTAACTAAACTATTTTAAATGATAATGTACGTAATATGTTCCTTCAGCTATAATTTATACCTATTTTGGGTTAGTGATTTTATCAAATTATGTATACAGTTATTATTTTTATAAAGTATAAATCTAAGGTAGAATTTGTGAGAACTAGTATAAATTGAGTACCGAAGAATGATTTAAATCTACTTATTCGTTTAATAGCTGGTTATAATTTGTACATTTATTAATTTCCAGACTTTCCAGGAGATTTAATATTTTGGATTTATTTTTAAGATGTAGAATTTTAAATTCATCACTGAAATTATGTGATTCATTAATTACATGGACTGCATAATGTGAGTTGCTATTATGTTTCTAAATATCTCAATTTGTGTTCTTTAACACGGGTTTCAAATGGTCTACCAGTTTGTCGCACATAGTTTTTGGTACAAAATCCACAATTCAATAAATAGACGCCTGATTTTTTAATTTTCTTAGATTAGATTTAGACTTGTTATTCAAAATTATATTCCCTAGAGTGTTATTAGTTTTAAGTGCTATTTTTTTGTTATTTTGTGTTAATTGTTTGGAGATTTTTCTAGTGATATTTCCTGTGTAAGTGTATTGTGCTTTACTTTTTTGTCAACCATCATAAGGTATATAAGTGAGACTGCTTGCTTAAACTATTTTTTATGTAGAATGTTGTCAATAATGTTGGGCTGGTATCCGTTATTGACTGTTATTTGTTTAATGATGTTTCGTTCTTTAATAAAACTAATTTTTGTCGTGGGAATCTGTAATAATCTACTGATAAAGGAATTGAATGCTGCCATTTTGTGAGAGTAAGTGTGTGATGAGCTGTTCTGAACTATTTTAAATGGTAACGTCCGTATGGGACGGCTTATAAAAAATAGAAAAATCATGCATATTATTTATTTTCGATATCTACTGATCTAAGAAATTGATCGAATTATTGGTTTCCAGTTCTAACGTAAATTCAATATTGGGATGTAAATTACTTAAGAAATTAAGGAAGACAGCTAGTTATCTATCCATTCCAGTAAAACAAGAAATGGTGTCATCGACATATCTACACCAATAAATCAAATTTTTACTAGTTATGTTTTGATGTATGTGATATGTAAATGGTCCATAAATATTTCAGCTAGTAAAGGACTTAAAGGGTTATCCATAATTAAGCCTTCTTTAGGGGTATAAAATTTATTGTTTAATTCAAAGTAGTTTTGGACAAGACAGAGAGTTAGTAATTCTAAAATATCTCGTTTAACTATTTCATTTATTTTATTTCTGATTAAAAGCTTATCTACTATATCTATGATATTATATGGAGAAATGCTTGGGAATAAGTTTTGTACGTCAAAGGAAATAAGTATAGAGTTTTCCGGCAAGTTAATATTCTTAATTTTATCTACTAATTGATAGGTGTTTGTAATACTCTATTTTAGATCAAACTTACAATATTGTCGTATATACGAATAAGTTTATGTAATAGCCTAACTGTTGGTGTAGTAACAAAAGAAACCACAGGTCTAATTGGAAAATCATTTTTATGTAATTTAATTAGAGAGTGTAGCTTTGGAGCTTGAAGATTCATTATGGTTAAATTCCTTTTTTCAAAATCACTGAAAATTGTGAACTCTTTCAAGGTAGATTTCAATCGTTTTTGGTAGATATTTGTTGGATCAATATTTGGACTTCGAAATTTGTCTGTATTCAGAAAAGAAAGAGTTTTGAATATGTACTGTTTTCTAGAAATAGCTACTATAGATTTACCTTTATCAGCTCTGGCGAATATAATGTTGTTTTCTTCAACCTTGGTTTTGATCGATGCCGCTGTCTTATGTTCTATAGCACGTCTTGGTTTTGGTAGTTTAAAAGGTTATTTTTTAATATTATTAGCAATCATATGTTTAATACGACAATAGTAAAATTTTAAGTCAAAAGACAGTATTAAAATCACATATCAATTACTAAGTTGGGAATGTGGAATCTTTGGCACAATGATACTACTCAGTATATATCACCACTACACCAAACACTTTATTTTTGCACTCGACGCGCGTTTCGCTAACCATGTTAGCTTCATCAGGAGCGATCATCGCTCCTGATGAAGCTAACATGGTTAGCGAAACGCGCGTCGAGTGCAAAAATAAAGTGTTTGGTGTAGTGGTGATATATACTGAGTAACATATCAATTAGTAGATAAAATTAAGAATATTAATTTACCGGAAAACTCTAGACTTATTTCCTTTGGCGTACAAAATTTACTCCCAAGCATCCTTCCATATGATGTCAAAGATTTAGTAGATAAGCTTTTAATCAGAAATAAAGTAAATGAAATAGTTAAACGAGATATTTTAGAATTACTATTTATCTTGATCAAAAATAAATAATATGCATGATTTTTCTATTTTTCATAAGCCGTCACATACGGACACAGTTATTCACAATAGTTCATAACACCCTTAAACTCACAAAATGGCATCCTTCAATTTCTTTATCTATAGATTATTATACATTCCCATGTTAAAAAATTAATTTTAACAAAGAACTAATCATCATTAAAACAAAAAACAGTCAATAATGGATACCAGCCTAATATTATTGACAACATTCTATATAAAAAAATCGTTTAAGCAAGCAGTCGCATTTATATACCCTATAACAGTTGACAAAAAAGTAAAGCACATATACACTTACTTGCACAGAAAAAATCACTAGAAAAATCTCCAAACAATTAACACAAAATGACAAAAAAAGCATTTAAAAACTAACAACACTGTAGGGAATATGATTCTGAATAACAAATCTAAATCTAAGAAAATTGAACAATCAGGCGTCTATTTATTGAATTGTGGATCTTATACCGAAAACTTTGTTGGACAAACTAGTAGACCATTTGAAACCTGTATTAAAGAACACAATTATTTAAACAACAATAACAACTCGTATTATGGAACCCATGTAATTAATGAATCACATATGTTCAGTGATGAATTTAAAATTCCACCTATTGAAAATAAATCCAAAAAAATAAGTCTCCTAGAAAATCTTGAAATTAATAAACGTAAAAATTCCAACCTGCTATTAAACGAACAAGTAGATTTAAATATTTCTCTCTTACTCAATTTATATTAGTTCTCAGAAATTCTATCATAGGTTTATACTTTTAAAAAATAATTTAACTATACATAGTTTAATAAATTCATTAAACAAAAATAGGTATAAATTATAGTTTAAGGAAAATATTACTTACATTATCATTTAAAATAGTTTAGTTACTCTTAATACACTTCTGAAGAAGACGCTGTGTGTTTGAAATAATTGTTAAATGGTTAAAATAAATAAATTGGAAATTGAAATTAAAGTATTTCTATATTTTGCATTTAATATCAAGAACCAAGCAAAAATTCGTTTCATAATTTAACTAAGGTAGGAGTGATTCGGTTTGTTCATCCATTTTCCACTATTAGCACGTAGAAAAAGATAGGGTATCCAATTAGTGGACAAATAGAATGAAGAATTATATAAGAAATATTCATGTGTTCCCAGTGCTATAACTCGCCTCGATTTTTTTTTTTTAAAAAAGTGATCTTTAACAAATTTAAGATATAATTTGCTTTTACCAAAGAATTTTTAAATTATGGCTTTTTAAAATTGATGTAATTAATAAAATAGACTTAAGAAATATTTTTTTTTGTTTACTTATACCAAGAATTTTGTCAATACGTTTTGTTATTTTTTTTACCATATGAAAAAATTTCCTTTTATGTCTCTACCAATTATTTAAAAAAAGAAAAGTAGTTCTGTTGCCAACGTTTCAGGAAAACGAGTACAGAAGTAGCAGAGTAATATTCAAGTACTTAATGCAATAATTGAGTGGTAAAATTATCTCAGTATTCAAGTACTGGATTGTTTTGGTATTTAAATCATCACAACACTACTCAAATAGTTAAAATTAAATATCTATATTTTCATTACGAAAAACTCAGAGTCTTCTGCAAGAAGAGTAAGGATAATCTGACAATTCAAAAATCAACTAAGCACAACATTTTGACCCTTGGTACACAGTTGTGTAGCTAGATTCAAGAGATATAGAGAGGTAGATGGAGAGCATATTACCGGTAAAGTGGCCTATATAGGAAGGTGCTAATCGAAAACGGAGGAGTGGAGCCTCTCGACGAGAAAAGAACTTTACATAACGCCCGGTTTTATCCAAAAAAAGGCACACTAAACTTTTAACAGTCTAAACAAAATCTGTAAGGGGAAGAAGTTCTTTATAACAAGAACCCTTTTATACAATTGAACTCTAACCCCTTAAATCCAATTTAAAAACCCATAACAAAAGACGAAACATTTTTCAGGAAAAAGAGCCTTTTCATTCTTTTTATTTAAATTAAATTAAAATGTGGATAACCGAGGGAAACAAACTTTTACAAAAAAACAATTGTTCCATAGAGTGAGAATCCCAAAATAAATTTAAATATAAATCACGGAGAGAGACATGTTTCACAAAATAGAATACTTTCATACAGTAGAACTTCAAATTCAATACAAACAAAAAGCTCTCCTTCTAAGAAGCCACTACTTGTAAGCACTCACACTTCTTCGAAACAATCGTTACTGATGATGGGATGTGGCAACTCCAACATTTTAGATTAGGTTTTGAACAAAAACCCAGTTTGTGTATTAAATTACTTGGCGTATTCATCTGATTTAAAATTTGTTAATTTCTTCTTCTTACTCGGACTTCAGGTATCAATGAAGGGGAAACGACACTGTACATCTATATTAGTAGTTCTACCTTTAGTGTTCTCCTTCCTTCTTTAAAGAAACGATCATTATATCTATAGTTTCCCCACAAATCCCGTTATATGCCACTGATATAGAGGTCAAGTCGGCCATCTGTACAATTTTCTTTGTCTGCTTGTTTCATCTCAATAATGATTAAAATTACAACGAAAAGTTAAAAACTAGTTGTTGGGTATCAAATAATTTTCTTTATAACCTTGTAAGTAAAGAATGACCCAAAATTATGGGTGGCTGCAAAATTTTTGTTCTAAATGGTACATATATTTTTGATGCTATAACTAAATTTTGCTTAGATTTCTAAATAATTCCTTGTAAGCGTCACGTATTAAAATTCATCTGTTTTCGAGATACTAATACCCAAATGGTGAAATTTTTTAAACATTCGCAAACTATAGCATATAAATGGAGTACATTTTTGGGAAAATAGCTCTCACAACTTGTGTAATGAACTTTATTTAGTTTCATAGAAACTGTATAACGCGTTTCGCTATACTGTAGCTTCGTCTGATACAAAATGATATTTGAATATTAATGTTGTTACATTTATAAAAATACCCTCAGGTATATAGGCAATAAAATTAGTACTATATGCTAATGAATATCGCTGGGAAATCCATTCTGAATATTAATTGTATAAATTGAGTAAAGGTGGGTTACCATGGGTCAGACAGTATCTTTTTGTTCGTTTAAGATAATATCTGAGTTTTTAATTTTATTTATTTCTAAATTTTCTAATAGGTTTAATTTGACGCCTTTGTTTTGTATGTGTAAAATTTTAAATTTATCGTCAAAAAGATGATTTGATTCTGTTAAATGATTACTGTAAGCTGAGTCTGTTTTGTTTTTTAAATAGCTTCTTTTATGTTCTGAAATCCGAGTTTCGAATGAGCGACCTGTCTGACCTATGTAACTTTTATGACAAGAACCACAATTCAACTGATACACTCCAGATTTTTTTGATCTATTTTGTTTTTCCTTTGCGTTTTTAATGAATTTTCCTAACGAGTTGTTTGTTCTAAAAGCTATGTTGATATTATATTTGTTTAAGTGGTTTTTAATTTTCTCTGACGTGTTACCAAAATAGGTTAAAACATTATATTTTTTGCCTGTGTTTTCTTTCTTGGGGTATACTAAAGAAATAGTTTTATTTTTTGTTTAGAATTGAGTCTATGGTGTCAGGAGAATATCCGTTGTTAACAGCAATTTGTTTTATTAGATTTAATTCTTTGTTAAAATCATCTACAGATAAGGGGACACTTACAAGTCTATGCAACATACTGTGGTAAGCTGCCAATTTGTGTTGTAGGGGGTGAGCTGAATTTATGTTTATTGTAGTATCTGTATGTGAGGGTTTGTGAAAAATAGAGAATTTGTGTTTGTTGTAATGTCTGGTTATCGTTAAGTCAAGAAAATTAATTTTATTGTCGACTTCTAGTTCCATAGTGAATTTAATATTTTTATGTATTGAATTTATATAATTAAAAACATTGTCAAGTTGACGCTCTGTACCATTAAAACAAGCAAAGATGTCGTCTACATATAGGTACCAATACAAAAATGGTTTGCTAAATTCTTGTCGATGTATTTGTTTTTCTAGGTTATCCATGAATATTTCTGCTAAAAGCGGGCTAAGTGGACCCTCAGAACTATGATAAAACGTATTATTAAAGTAAAAATAATTTTGATTGAGGCTCGTGTTTAATAAAAATAGTATGTCTTGTTGTATAACGATATTAACTTTATTTTTGATTAGCAATGTTTTTATGATTTTTACTGTTTCATCCGGGGGTATGCTAGGGAAAAGGTTTTGGACGTCAAATGATACTAGTTTTGAATTATCTGGTAGAAAGACGGTGAAAATTTTTTCCGTTAATTCTAACGAATTTTTTATTGTGTAAGTTGGTGTGAAGTTAATGTTCGTTTTAATGATATCTATGAGAAATTTTGAGAGTTTGTAAGCTGGGGCCGATATGAAGGAGGCTACTTTATTCATTAGTCAAATTACATAAAGAAAATCATACTATTAGACCTGTAGCCTACATATCGGCCTCAGCTTACAAACTTTCAAAATTTCTCATAGATATCATTAAAACGAACATTAACTTCACTTCAACTTACACAATAAAAAATTCGTTAGAATTAACGGAAAAAAATTCCACTGTCTTTCCACCAGATAATTCAAAACTAGTATCATTTGACGTCCAAAACCTTTTCCCTAGCATACCCCCGGATGAAACAGTAAAAAATCATAAAAACATTTCTAATCAAAAATAAAGTTATTATCGTTATACAACAAGACATATTAAATTTATTAAACACGAGCCTCAATCAAAATTATTTTTACTTTAATAATACGTTTTATAATAGTTCTGAGGGTCTCATAATGGTTAGTCCACTTAGCCGCTTTTAGCAGAAATATTCATGGATAACCCAGAAAAACAAATACATCGACAAGAATTTAGCAAATCATTTTGGTATTGGTACCGATATGTAGACGACATCTTTGGTTGTTTTAATGGTACAGAGCGTCAACTTGACAATGTTTTTAATTATATAAACTCAATATATAAAAATATTAAATTCACTATGGAACTAGAAGTCGACAATAAAATTAATTTTCTTGACTTAACGATAACCAGACATTACAACAAACACAAATTCTCTATTTTTCACAAACCCTCGCATACAGATACTACAATAAACATAAATCCATCTCACCCCCTACAACACAAATTGGCAGCTTACCACAGTATGTTGCATAGACTTGTAATTGTCCCCTTATCTGTAGATGATTTTAACAAATAATTAAATCTAATAAAACAAATTGCTGTTAACAACGGATATTCTTCTGACACCATAGACTCAATTCTAAACAAAAAAATTAAAAAATAAAGCTATTTCTTTAGTATACCCCAAGAAAGAAAACACAGGTAAAAAATATAATGTTTTAACCTATTTTGGTAACTTTGGTAACACGTCAGAGAAAATTAAAAACCACTTAAACAAATATAATATCAACATAGCTTTTAGAACAAACAACTCGTTAGGAAAATTCATTAAAAACGCAAAGGAAAAACAAAATAGATCAAAAAAATCTGCAGTTGTATCAGTTGAATTGTGGTTCTTGTCATAAAAGTTACATAGGTCAGACAGGTCGCTCATTCGAAACTCGGATTTCAGAGCATAAAAGAAGCTATTTAAAAAACAAAACAGACTCAGCTTACAGTAATCATTTAACAGAATCAAATCATCTTTTTGACGATAAATTTAAAATTTTGCACATACAAAACAAAGGCGTCAAATTAAACCTATTAGAAAATTTAGAAGTAAATAGAATTAAAAACTCAGACATTATCTTAAACGAACAAAAAGATACCTGTCTGATCCATGGTAACTCACCTTTACTCAATTTATACAATTAATATTCAGAATGGATTTCCCAGCAATATTCATTAGCATATAGTATTAATTTTATTACCTATCTACCTTAGGGTATTTTTATAAATGTAACAACATTAATATTCACATATCATTTTGTATCAGACGAAGCTATAGTATAGCGAAACGCGTCATACATTTTCTGTGAAACTAAATAAAGTGGAAATTTGACAAAATCAGTTTTTTCATTACATTCGTTATGAATTTCCATCAAGTAACAGCCACAACAATTCAAAGTCTCACAACTTGCGCTGCCCCATTTAATCACTATTAGTAACTTGGTAATATTTGCAGCGTGTTATGCACCTCTGCTAAAAGTTTATATGTTTTTAGAACGTGCTTTGGATAAAAAATATTTTCTTAAAATAACCGTATTTTCAAGTAAAAAACTTCTGTTTATATAAAACAGTAACATATGTCTGCTTCAACTAAAAATTTTTAATAAGCGTTTCAAATAGCAAGTACTTAATTTTGGTTTTTGTAAGTTTAATTTGATGATGGTTTCCTAGTAGTTCAGTTAATCTGTGTTTTCTAACCTTTTGTGCCAAATTCAATTTATTTTATTTCTAGTTTTCTAGAGGTTGTACCTTATTTGCTCGTTTTGTCTTTTTTTTTTAAACGAAAAAACTAACCGGGTTTTAACGGTAGGGATAAAAAATTATGCGTTGGATTTTTTTACGTAGTAACGTATTGGAAACTAATTAATAAAACTAAAAAAGTTTTCTTAAGGAAGCTGTTTTGCGTATAAGTGCTGAGCAAAATTTCCGTATAAAATATCGTTTCTGTATTTTTACTTGTTAGTGAATAATGTCTTTTAAGGGGTAATGCCACCCTAGAAATTTGAAAAAATCAACTTTTTTTGGCTTAAATGATGCTTTAGGGACTTAGAAATAAGGTACAAGGGATTTTACGAGGGTAAGTAAGTGTGTATTTTATCAATTGTGCGTAATTGTCTCGCAGCGCTCTCTACTCACCGAGTCTTTATGCTTCGCGCTGCTTAAATAACTGTACCTTTCTAAGTATTGAAGAAATCTATTTATGTACAGAATTTAAGTTCATCTAGAATTTATCAATATAGAAGGCGAATTATATGGCACAGGCATCGCAGATTAGAGGTATTTAGAAAATTTATAAAACTTTAAAACACATTTTTCCCAAAACTATATTTTTCAAACTGGCCGAAAACATTACTTCTTCAAATCATCACCGATTTATTTGAAATTTTAACTGTATCTTCAAAATTACGTTATCTAGCGAAATATATACGGATTTTACAATTTGTTTTAAACTTTTTTTATAAAAAACGATTTTTTTACGTGTTTATATAAAACAGTAACATATGTGATTTTTTACCGAAAAATTAAACATTTTCTTCAAATTTGTACCATTCATAAAAAAATCAATATTTTTTAATTTTTCTATGCACTTTCCGAGAAAATCTTATGTAGAACTCAAAAAACTTTAAACTTTGTTCCAGGTAAAAAACTTGAGGCGAAATCTTTCCGGCCGTAAAGCACTTTTTTATAAGATGCATCCTCCTTTACGGAGTACTGGTGCCACCATTTTGTAAAAAAAGTTGTTTAAAAATTTGTAAATGTACTTTAGAATATGCATAATAAAAGCATTTGAGTAAATTTTAGTTTGCCTTCGCTATATTTCAAAAAAAAAAATGTCAAAATCAGGCTTTTTTCTTACCTCTAGAGTAGCATTACCCCTTAAATCATTACAATTGCTTTTACAGCTCGGATACCTTTAAGTTAAAAAAAAGATAAAATTTGGTAAAACTCAATATAAGAATATTTTTGACTTTAAACATTACAACATTACAACAATCAACAAGTTCTAGTCATTTTGCTATATTGCGTCCGTTTACTGTAACCGTTGACGTACATGCTAAAAAACTATAAAGTTTTTTTTTACGCGGATTTGTCATATACCAAATCATTTTGATAAAACTGTCTTATTGTATTTTAACGCATTACATTTAACTATGTTCCGTGCAAGCTCCATGTTGTTATATTCTAAAACAAAAATAAGTAAAGAAGACTTTTTTCAGCGTTTTCGTTTCAAAATATATTTTTTTCTTTTTCGTGTTTCTAAAATTGTAAGTTAGGGGTTCCAAAAAATCTCATTATGTTCCTATATAAACAAATTGGTGAAATTATTTATCCAGTATTTCCCGCGCAAATACACAGTTCCGAAACTAAACTTAAATATCTCACATTAAAGTGTAACTTAATATAAGAAACTCATACATATTAATAAATAACATAGTTTTCAGATTTTTCAAATCTAAGAACTCTGAAATATAGGTTTAATAATACAATATATATGAAGCAACTTCTTTAACTCCCTTGTCAACTACTTTAACTCATTATGTGTTTGACCATAAATAATTGTGCATAAAATTTGTTCATTATAACCAGCAAAAAAAAAAAAGAAAAATTTAAATAATGTTATATTATATATGTACCAAATTGCAATGAATATCTTATTTTGTTGAAGTCTTATCCTACCTACAAGCAGTCGGACCGTCATATAGACTGAGAGAGAGGACAGGCAGATAGACAAACCGACGGAAATATCAGATAGTAAGTTTGTCGTCAACACAATAATTCCCTTACCAAGGAAAGTAAAAATATCTATTGCCCAAGTTTCTACTCGAAAGTCTCGTATCACCTACCTTCATATTTATTCAAATTTGTGGCAAGAATATTATGCTATACTCGGATATTCAAACTCCATTCGGAGCCAATAGAAACGTATAAGTTCAACTTTATCTCAACAAATGTGACTCTAACTCCAAGGTAAACTTTGAGTTTGGAACTGTTCCAAATTGTTTGTAAAGTGCATATTTGTTGAAATTATAAATTGTATAGGTAAACGTAACAATTTCATAAAAGGATATTTTAATTTATTTTATATAAAGGGATAAAAACAACAGAAATTGTATTTTGTGTTTATGTAAGTATCATATTAAACTTATTTTGATATGGTTTGATACTGGCACATGAATAGTGACGTTTTTGATACTTGGATTCTGTAGTTATCCAATATTACATTCGCTAATAGCGTGCCTTGCTTATTTCATCCTTAGTTATTGATATAGTATTAAAACTAGTCAATACTAAGAACAGATTAAAGGCGATTATTGTTATTTCTTTGGCAACTAGAAATTAACACTTGTCAAAAGAATATCATGCATTGTTCAAAATTTCAAATGTAATTTTTATATAAAACTAAAAATGGTGGGCTTTACTTTAAAAAAAAGCAGCAGTAGGCTCTCAATACTTATAGGATACGCTGTATATGCAAGAATGTTATAGAATGAATTTTTTTATCTTTTTTAATTGTAGTGATCATTTGGAACTATTTTTTTTAAAGGGTTGATTGATTGGTTCACTACTTTGTGACAGTACATTTTAACAATAAAATTACTTATTAACTTTGTTAACTGACACTAAATATATTTTTTTATGAAGATATACAAATGCGTTATCGCTATTTCGTAGTACAACGACATTTTCAAACGCCTAACTGAGGCTGCTCCCTGATTTGTCGGTGCGGTATCGTTTTTCTCGGTGTGCTCGGTTCCGATTCGGTACCGAAAATATGCCGAATGCATATACATATTTCAATAAAACCTACCCAACTTGAGCGGGTGCGGAGGTCCGCGCAAGTCAGGTGGATTTCATTGAAATATAGGCATTCGGTATGTTTTCGGTACCGAGCACACCGAGAAAAAGGATGCTGCACCGACAAATCAAGGAGCGGCCTAAGACTCTTAGTTAAGCGTTTAAAAATGTGGTTGTACTACGAAATCGCGATAACCAATTTGTAAATCTTTACAAAAAAAATATATTTAGTGTCTGTTAACAAAGTAAATAAGTAATTTTATTGTATTTTTTTCTTATTCTTAAGTGTTTACGAAAGAAAAAAGGCATCATGAATACCCTATAAAGATACATTAGAAATTATATTTATAATATTCCAAACCAATTTTGTTCGGAATTAGTTGAAACTAATAATAGTAAGTAAATCGTAATTTAGAGAAACTGTTCGCTTCTCTTGCAAAAATTATCCACTTTTACAAATTAACCATCAATTGGCTTAAGCATTTAAATATCATCGACAAAGAGGGGCGTAAAGCTAAGTCCCTTGAAGTCCCTTGTTATTAGTTGCGGCATTACTCAGATTATTGATGAATTAACACGGATTCTTAGTCGTAACTTGACGTTTGCTAGTCATCAAGACCCCTTTGCGACCGCCAATCCGGTGATTTAGACAATCACCGTAACTTCTCCGATAATCATAAATAAGCGCCTAAACTATGCAAAATGTTGGCATTACAAATCTGTTTAATAGAAAACATTTAGGGATTATGTTTAAACTTTTTTTTGGTATGTGATTTGTTTTCGCTCTGACGACTCATTTGAAAATAATAAAAAAACCTTGGTTATACTAAAGTTTCAAAGATTCTGTGGCATCCAAACATTTTGTTTAATTACAGTAAAGCATAAACCTTAACGTCATAAACCGTAATATTGTTATTAGCGTTCGAAATAGAGAAAAAAACAAAATAGAGGAAACTAACACCAGTTTTCTGTAGACTTTTCAACCTATTCAACAGAAAGGGAACATTTCTTTCCTGCTGGAAATGTGCCACAGTTCATGGAAAAGGCTATCAATCAGCATCTTCTTAAATATCTTGAAGGATTCAACATTATTAGCAATTACCAATATGGCTTTCATAAACATAGACCAACATGTAACACATGTTTGGAACAATGAAGTTGAACACTTTGGAGAATCTCGAGCGGTTGCTCTTGACGTATCCAAGGCATTCGACCGTATTTGGCACGATGGACTGTTGGCTAAGCTACGCTCTTATGGTAGGTCTGAAAAGTTCTATTTGTGGCTCTCATGTTTCCTCAGAGAGCATTCTTGACAAGTGGCGGTCGACGGATTTCTTTCTAACACCTTTAATATCAACGCAGGTGTGCCCCAAGGCTCCATACTGTCTCCTACTCTCTATCTCATTTACATTAAAGATCTGCTGGAAAAGACCGGGAATCCAATCTGCAGGCGGCAGTTTTTTTTCTAAAAAAGTTAACGTTGGTGAACCCGACATAGTCATGTCGGGGCACTCCATTCCCCTAGCATCGTCACTCAATTTGTTGGGCTTTAATTTGGGAGCAAATATGTCCTGGCATGAACATGTTGCAGGCATAGCAAGGAAAGCTTCTCAATAGCTGGGAATATTATTTCGGACCAGAAAGCTTTACACTCCACAACAACTGATAATTCTTTACAAAGCTCAATTCGACCAACTATGGAATATTGCTCACATATTTGTTGTGTTCCCAAATACACATTGCATTTGTTGGATCCTGTTCAGAGAAGAGCTGTTCGTCTGATTGGAGACCCGGAACTGACCGGCGGCCTTGATTCGCTGGAACATCGAAGAACGGTTGGCGACATGAGTCTGTTCTACAAGTATTTTCATGGAAAATGTTCGAAGGATGTAGCCTGCTTAATTCCTCCCAGAGTGGTGCATGTTAGAAATATACGTCGCACTAATACTTCACATTCGTATGAGGTTCAGCTTGTTACTCCGCGTACAACGCTTTTCAAGCAGTCTTTTATATGGAGAACATCATCCCCTTGGAATAATTTGCCCAGGGCTGTACTTCTCACCGAGTACAATTTACAGCGATTCAAGAACAAAGTGAATCGCTTTTTCCACACACATGCCGCTTCTGAAGAGCTTTAGGGACTTCCCTGTAGCACGTGTGCTAGACCCATAAAAAAACAAATAATGTAGGAAATTAAAGAGTTAGTAATTAAAATTTAAAAAAAGTAATTAAATAATTAAAAGCAAGCTCTTTGTCTGTCCGAACAATTTGACCTATTTTTGGTTGGTTGCTAAAACAGTTAGCTAAAAATTCACTAAATCAACTATACCACAATTAATACCCACAAAACTATTGCAACGACAACTATTGAAACAGGCAACTTATTAGCTGAACTCCTTGCTGCTCAAGTTTCGAGGAGAAATATGACTTACTGTCTTAATTTGTAATGTGAACTGATATTTCTGTACACGTGACACTCTTGTAGTATTGTCACAAAAAAGTTACACTTAAACAGTTGTTTTTACTTACCAGTAAATATGATTCAAATGAACCATTATAAGCTGTAAGATAACTAAAAACTTATTTAGTATGTTTTTGGATTTAATGAATATATTGTCTTAAAAGAGAATCAAATTAATATTTTGTTGTAAGAATAATTGCTCTAATTATTTGCTTAATCTTTTGTTCCCCAATGTGGAATATTTCTTAGTTATACAAGCTATTAATATTTGTCACACAAACCATATTATAAAGGAATTGCTTCTTTCATCACTAATTGTAACATTAATTTTATTTACATTAGCAAATACAACTACTGAAAGTATAGGAGAAATCTGTCTGATATAGCGTAAGCGAAACCGAAACGAACAGATCCGTATTCGTAGTAAAATAAACTTTCCGCTATTGTAAAAGGAAGTTCTTTGACTAAATTAAGAAAATACTCGGAGAGCTCTGTTTACGAATAGCTGTTGACGGGTTTCTTTGTAGCATTTTCACTATCAACGCTGATGTGCTCCAAGGCTCTATAGTGTCTTCTTTCCTTACATTAGTTAACTGCTGGAAAGAACTAGAAATTCAATCTACAGCTTTACCGTTGACGGTACACTTGTTTCTTTCAATTGTCTTAAATGCTCGATCTTCAGTTATGTATGCAAATTTCCGCAGACAGCAGGAAGTTGTTCAACTCAACAAACACCTGGAAGAAAATCTGTATTGAGATGATAGTAACTAATTCAAAGCTACAAAAACCGTGGCGGCAGTTTCTTCTAAAAAAAAGTTAACGTTACAGAACCTGACATATTCATGATGAAATACTCCATTTCTTCAGCATTCTCATTCAATTTAACTTAAGAGCAAATATATTGGCATGAAATTGCATGCATCTTAAAGGCAGTTTCTTAAAAGCGAGGAATATTTTTTCATATTAGGAAGCTTTATATTGCATAATTTTTAATCCTTTACAAAACTCAAATTCGACAAACCAAAGAATACTTCTGCCATATTTGGGACTCTCCTTACCCCTCAGAAGAAATCTATTCGTATGACTGGAGACCCCGAAGTCACCTTGATTCCTCAGGACATTGAAAATCTGTTGGCGTCTTCATTTTATTGTGTAAGTATCTTCATGGAAAGTGTTCGATGGATGTAGCCCGTTTAAGTCCTCCCAGAGTAGAACATGCTAGGAATATATGTCGCGCTGTGATATATTATATCACAACTTACGACAGTGATACATTATATCATAGCTTATAACCGATATATTACATTAGAACTATTGAAAATATGAACTTGAATCACAGGGCAAATTATAATGCTTGTAGTAAGTTACTCCTGAGTGTGTTTCTAAAGTGTTGAATATTTTAGAAAATATAACCTTAAAACATGCCTACAGTTTAATTTCCGCCAGTCTCTATCTATCTATCTATCTGTCTCTCTGTCGATCGACTGACACCATAGCTCCCGAACGAACGAAATCTCGATTTTAGAGAGTGACCCCAAAAACAGGCCCAGAATCGCCCGTTTTAGCACCCTAGAATTCTGATACAAATTGTATGCTTGTTTAGGATGAGGACTTACTCGACATGCGACATGCAGAAATCATAATTTTAAAATAGATTTTTGCAACATACGAGATTTAAACTCTAACATAAATTCAGTGCACCAAATAAACCTCATGTACTCGCTCTCTGTGAAACCAAGGTCAGTTCATCGACCAGCACAGTCAACTATCCTTATCCTGGGTACGACTTCCATTCCCGATTTAGGCGTCTTTTCCTCAGAAGCGGCCTCTCAAGGTTCATCTGCATCCTTTATAGACCACCAAGTAATACTAACTTTAGAACCCTTTTCGCTTTGTTTACAGATACCATCAATCATTTACAAATTATCTATCCAAATGCCGAAATTGTCATCCACAATATGAAATGGCTTAGGTATTCAAATAATACCAACGAACAAGGTCGTGAAACTCTCAGTCAGTTGTGGCCTAATTCAACTTATTGACAAATCTGCACGGATCCCTGATCGTGGCGGGGAGTTCGCCAGTCTTCTTAACCTGTTTTTAACCACCAATCCAGAGATTTACATAGTCACCGTAAATCCACCTTTAGGTTTTTCCGACCATAAACTGCTTTCGACACCGAGTATCCTACCAGTCAGTATCAGAGAGGCGCCTAAACCGCGCAAGATTTGGCACTACAAATCTGCTAAATGGGAAGAACTCATGGAATATTTTCGAACTTTTCCTTGGTTAGACGTTTGTTTTCGATCCGATGACCCATCTGACTTCGCCAAAGAGGTTTTCGATGTGATTTTGGCTGGTATGGAAGCTTATATCTCTTTTTCGAAGAAATGCCCTTCCAACGGTAAGCCTTGGTTTGACCGAAAATGCAAAGAAGCTGTTGCTTCTAAATATCTTGCCTACCGACAACGGCGTGAAGATCCTAACGCCATAAATCGTAACATCTTTGTTCGTGCCTGGAACAGATGCAAAGAAATTAATGACGAAACCAAGGAGGCACACAATCACCGAATTAGAAACAAACTTCTCGCTTGTCCCAACAATTTCAGGTCCTTTTGGTCAGTCGCTAAGGCAGTTACTCAAAATTTTCACCACCATTCAGACGGCCAGATAATTCTGTTGCAACAACACCTGTAGAGAAAGCGATGTTGTTAATTTAACTCTTTGCTTCACATTCTACTGTCGATTTCCAAGAAAAAACACCACCTACTATTCCCATA
>JAHKBH010001163.1:0-56258 GCA_019049505.1 Pachyrhynchus sulphureomaculatus
GGTTCACCAACGTTAACTTTTTTAGAAAAAACTGCCGCCTGCAGATTGGATTCCCGGTCTTTTCCAGCAGATCTTTAATGTAAATGAGATAGAGAGTAGGAGACAGTATGGAGCCTTGGGGCACACCTGCGTTGATATTAAAGGTGTTAGAAAGAAATCCGTCGACCGCCACTTGTCAAGAATGCTCTCTGAGGAAACATGAGAGCCACAAATAGAACTTTTCAGACCTACCATAAGAGCGTAGCTTAGCCAACAGTCCATCGTGCCAAATACGGTCGAATGCCTTGGATACGTCAAGAGCAACCGCTCGAGATTCTCCAAAGTGTTCAACTTCATTGTTCCAAACATGTGTTACATGTTGGTCTATGTTTATGAAAGCCATATTGGTAATTGCTAATAATGTTGAATCCTTCAAGATATTTAAGAAGATGCTGATTGATAGCCTTTTCCATGAACTGTGGCACATTTCCAGCAGGAAAGAAATGTTCCCTTTCTGTTGAATAGGTTGAAAAGTCTACAGAAAACTGGTGTTAGTTTCCTCTATTTTGTTTTTTTCTCTATTTCGAACGCTAATAACAATATTACGGTTTATGACGTTAAGGTTTATGCTTTACTGTAATTAAACAAAATGTTTGGATGCCACAGAATCTTTGAAACTTTAGTATAACCAAGGTTTTTTATTATTTTCAAATGAGTCGTCAGAGCGAAAAACAAATCACATACCAAAAAAAGTTTAAACATAATCCCTAAATGTTTTCTATTAAACAGATTTGTAATGCCAACATTTTGCATAGTTTAGGCGCTTATTTATGATTATCGGAGAAGTTACGGTGATTGTCTAAATCACCGGATTGGCGGTCGCAAAGGGGTCTTGATGACTAGCAAACGTCAAGTTACGACTAAGAATCCGTGTTAATTCATCAATAATCTGAGTAATGCCGCAACTAATAACAAGGGACTTCAAGGGACTTAGCTTTACGCCCCTCTTTGTCGATGATATTTAAATGCTTAAGCCAATTGATGGTTAATTTGTAAAAGTGGATAATTTTTGCAAGAGAAGCGAACAGTTTCTCTAAATTACGATTTACTTACTATTATTAGTTTCAACTAATTCCGAACAAAATTGGTTTGGAATATTATAAATATAATTTCTAATGTATCTTTATAGGGTATTCATGATGCCTTTTTCTTTCGTAAACACTTAAGAATAAGAAAAAAAATACAATAAAATTACTTATTTACTTTGTTAACAGACACTAAATATATTTTTTTTGTAAAGATTTACAAATTGGTTATCGCGATTTCGTAGTACAACCACATTTTTAAACGCTTAACTAAGAGTCTTAGGCCGCTCCTTGATTTGTCGGTGCAGCATCCTTTTTCTCGGTGTGCTCGGTACCGAAAACATACCGAATGCCTATATTTCAATGAAATCCACCTGACTTGCGCGGACCTCCGCACCCGCTCAAGTTGGGTAGGTTTTATTGAAATATGTATATGCATTCGGCATATTTTCGGTACCGAATCGGAACCGAGCACACCGAGAAAAACGATACCGCACCGACAAATCAGGGAGCAGCCTCAGTTAGGCGTTTGAAAATGTCGTTGTACTACGAAATAGCGATAACGCATTTGTATATCTTCATAAAAAAATATATTTAGTGTCAGTTAACAAAGTTAATAAGTAATTTTATTGTTAAAATGTACTGTCACAAAGTAGTGAACCAATCAATCAACCCTTTAAAAAAAATAGTTCCAAATGATCACTACAATTAAAAAAGATAAAAAAATTCATTCTATAACATTCTTGCATATACAGCGTATCCTATAAGTATTGAGAGCCTACTGCTGCTTTTTTTAAAGTAAAGCCCACCATTTTTAGTTTTATATAAATTACATTTGAAATTTTGAACAATGCATGATATTCTTTTGACAAGTGTTAATTTCTAGTTGCCAAAGAAATAACAATAATCGCCTTTAATCTGTTCTTAGTATTGACTAGTTTTAATACTATATCAATAACTAAGGATGAAATAAGCAAGGCACGCTATTAGCGAATGTAATATTGGATAACTACAGAATCCAAGTATCAAAAACGTCACTATTCATGTGCCAGTATCAAACCATATCAAAATAAGTTTAATATGATACTTACATAAACACAAAATACAATTTCTGTTGTTTTTATCCCTTTATATAAAATAAATTAAAATATCCTTTTATGAAATTGTTACGTTTACCTATACAATTTATAATTTCAACAAATATGCACTTTACAAACAATTTGGAACAGTTCCAAACTCAAAGTTTACCTTGGAGTTAGAGTCACATTTGTTGAGATAAAGTTGAACTTATACGTTTCTATTGGCTCCGAATGGAGTTTGAATATCCGAGTATAGCATAATATTCTTGCCACAAATTTGAATAAATATGAAGGTAGGTGATACGAGACTTTCGAGTAGAAACTTGGGCAATAGATATTTTTACTTTCCTTGGTAAGGGAATTATTGTGTTGACGACAAACTTACTATCTGATATTTCCGTCGGTTTGTCTATCTGCCTGTCTCTCTCTCAGTCTATATGACGGTCCGACTGCTTGTAGGTAGGATAAGACTTCAACAAAATAAGATATTCATTGCAATTTGGTACATATATAATATAACATTATTTAAATTTTTCTTTTTTTTTTTTTGCTGGTTATAATGAACAAATTTTATGCACAATTATTTATGGTCAAACACATAATGAGTTAAAGTAGTTGACAAGGGAGTTAAAGAAGTTGCTTCATATATATTGTATTATTAAACCTATATTTCAGAGTTCTTAGATTTGAAAAATCTGAAAACTATGTTATTTATTAATATGTATGAGTTTCTTATATTAAGTTACACTTTAATGTGAGATATTTAAGTTTAGTTTCGGAACTGTGTATTTGCGCGGGAAATACTGGATAAATAATTTCACCAATTTGTTTATATAGGAACATAATGAGATTTTTTGGAACCCCTAACTTACAATTTTAGAAACACGAAAAAGAAAAAAAATATATTTTGAAACGAAAACGCTGAAAAAAGTCTTCTTTACTTATTTTTGTTTTAGAATATAACAACATGGAGCTTGCACGGAACATAGTTAAATGTAATGCGTTAAAATACAATAAGACAGTTTTATCAAAATGATTTGGTATATGACAAATCCGCGTAAAAAAAAACTTTATAGTTTTTTAGCATGTACGTCAACGGTTACAGTAAACGGACGCAATATAGCAAAATGACTAGAACTTGTTGATTGTTGTAATGTTGTAATGTTTAAAGTCAAAAATATTCTTATATTGAGTTTTACCAAATTTTATCTTTTTTTTAACTTAAAGGTATCCGAGCTGTAAAAGCAATTGTAATGATTTAAGGGGTAATGCTACTCTAGAGGTAAGAAAAAAGCCTGATTTTGACATTTTTTTTTTTGAAATATAGCGAAGGCAAACTAAAATTTACTCAAATGCTTTTATTATGCATATTCTAAAGTACATTTACAAATTTTTAAACAACTTTTTTTACAAAATGGTGGCACCAGTACTCCGTAAAGGAGGATGCATCTTATAAAAAGTGCTTTACGGCCGGAAAGATTTCGCCTCAAGTTTTTTACCTGGAACAAAGTTTAAAGTTTTTTGAGTTCTACATAAGATTTTCTCGGAAAGTGCATAGAAAAATTAAAAAATATTGATTTTTTTATGAATGGTACAAATTTGAAGAAAATGTTTAATTTTTCGGTAAAAAATCACATATGTTACTGTTTTATATAAACACGTAAAAAATCGTTTTTATAAAAAAAGTTTAAAACAAATTGTAAAATCCGTATATATTTCGCTAGATAACGTAATTTTGAAGATACAGTTAAAATTTCAAATAAATCGGTGATGATTTGAAGAAGTAATGTTTTCGGCCAGTTTGAAAAATATAGTTTTGGGAAAAATGTGTTTTAAAGTTTTATAAATTTTCTAAATACCTCTAATCTGCGATGCCTGTGCCATATAATTCGCCTTCTATATTGATAAATTCTAGATGAACTTAAATTCTGTACATAAATAGATTTCTTCAATACTTAGAAAGGTACAGTTATTTAAGCAGCGCGAAGCATAAAGACTCGGTGAGTAGAGAGCGCTGCGAGACAATTACGCACAATTGATAAAATACACACTTACTTACCCTCGTAAAATCCCTTGTACCTTATTTCTAAGTCCCTAAAGCATCATTTAAGCCAAAAAAAGTTGATTTTTTCAAATTTCTAGGGTGGCATTACCCCTTAAAAGACATTATTCACTAACAAGTAAAAATACAGAAACGATATTTTATACGGAAATTTTGCTCAGCACTTATACGCAAAACAGCTTCCTTAAGAAAACTTTTTTAGTTTTATTAATTAGTTTCCAATACGTTACTACGTAAAAAAATCCAACGCATAATTTTTTATCCCTACCGTTAAAACCCGGTTAGTTTTTCGTTTAAAAAAAAAAAGACAAAACGAGCAAATAAGGTACAACCTCTAGAAAACTAGAAATAAAATAAATTGAATTTGGCACAAAAGGTTAGAAAACACAGATTAACTGAACTACTAGGAAACCATCATCAAATTAAACTTACAAAAACCAAAATTAAGTACTTGCTATTTGAAACGCTTATTAAAAATTTTTAGTTGAAGCAGACATATGTTACTGTTTTATATAAACAGAAGTTTTTTACTTGAAAATCCGGTTATTTTAAGAAAATATTTTTTATCCAAAGCACGTTCTAAAAACATATAAACTTTTAGCAGAGGTGCATAACACGCTGCAAATATTACCAAGTTACTAATAGTGATTAAATGGGGCAGCGCAAGTTGTGAGACTTTGAATTGTTGTGGCTGTTACTTGATGGAAATTCATAACGAATGTAATGAAAAACTGATTTTGTCAAATTTCCACTTTATTTAGTTTCACAGAAAATGTATGACGCGTTTCGCTATACTATAGCTTCGTCTGATACAAAATGATATGTGAATATTAATGTTGTTACATTTATAAAAATACCCTAAGGTAGATAGGTAATAAAATTAATACTATATGCTAATGAATATTGCTGGGAAATCCATTCTGAATATTAATTGTATAAATTGAGTAAAGGTGAGTTACCATGGATCAGACAGGTATCTTTTTGTTCGTTTAAGATAATGTCTGAGTTTTTAATTCTATTTACTTCTAAATTTTCTAATAGGTTTAATTTGACGCCTTTGTTTTGTATGTGCAAAATTTTAAATTTATCGTCAAAAAGATGATTTGATTCTGTTAAATGATTACTGTAAGCTGAGTCTGTTTTGTTTTTTAAATAGCTTCTTTTATGCTCTGAAATCCGAGTTTCGAATGAGCGACCTGTCTGACCTATGTAACTTTTATGACAAGAACCACAATTCAACTGATACACTGCAGATTTTTTTGATCTATTTTGTTTTTCCTTTGCGTTTTTAATGAATTTTCCTAACGAGTTGTTTGTTCTAAAAGCTATGTTGATATTATATTTGTTTAAGTGGTTTTTAATTTTCTCTGACGTGTTACCAAAGTTACCAAAATAGGTTAAAACATTATATTTTTTACCTGTGTTTTCTTTCTTGGGGTATACTAAAGAAATAGCTTTATTTTTTAATTTTTTTGTTTAGAATTGAGTCTATGGTGTCAGAAGAATATCCGTTGTTAACAGCAATTTGTTTTATTAGATTTAATTATTTGTTAAAATCATCTACAGATAAGGGGACAATTACAAGTCTATGCAACATACTGTGGTAAGCTGCCAATTTGTGTTGTAGGGGGTGAGATGGATTTATGTTTATTGTAGTATCTGTATGCGAGGGTTTGTGAAAAATAGAGAATTTGTGTTTGTTGTAATGTCTGGTTATCGTTAAGTCAAGAAAATTAATTTTATTGTCGACTTCTAGTTCCATAGTGAATTTAATATTTTTATATATTGAGTTTATATAATTAAAAACATTGTCAAGTTGACGCTCTGTACCATTAAAACAACCAAAGATGTCGTCTACATATCGGTACCAATACCAAAATGATTTGCTAAATTCTTGTCGATGTATTTGTTTTTCTGGGTTATCCATGAATATTTCTGCTAAAAGCGGGCTAAGTGGACTAACCATTATGAGACCCTCAGAACTATTATAAAACGTATTATTAAAGTAAAAATAATTTTGATTGAGGCTCGTGTTTAATAAATTTAATATGTCTTGTTGTATAACGATAATAACTTTATTTTTGATTAGAAATGTTTTTATGATTTTTACTGTTTCATCCGGGGGTATGCTAGGGAAAAGGTTTTGGACGTCAAATGATACTAGTTTTGAATTATCTGGTGGAAAGACAGTGGAATTTTTTTCCGTTAATTCTAACGAATTTTTTATTGTGTAAGTTGAAGTGAAGTTAATGTTCGTTTTAATGATATCTATGAGAAATTTTGAAAGTTTGTAAGCTGAGGCCGATATGTAGGCTACAGGTCTAATAGTATGATTTTCTTTATGTAATTTGACTAATGAATAAAGTAGCCTCCTTCATATCGGCCCCAGCTTACAAACTCTCAAAATTTCTCATAGATATCATTAAAACGAACATTAACTTCACACCAACTTACACAATAAAAAATTCGTTAGAATTAACGGAAAAAATTTTCACCGTCTTTCTACCAGATAATTCAAAACTAGTATCATTTGACGTCCAAAACCTTTTACCTAGCATACCCCCGGATGAAACAGTAAAAATCATAAAAACATTGCTAATCAAAAATAAAGTTAATATCGTTATACAACAAGACATACTATTTTTATTAAACACGAGCCTCAATCAAAATTATTTTTACTTTAATAATACGTTTTATCATAGTTCTGAGGGTCCACTTAGCCCGCTTTTAGCAGAAATATTCATGGATAACCTAGAAAAACAAATACATCGACAAGAATTTAGCAAACCATTTTTGTATTGGTACCTATATGTAGACGACATCTTTGCTTGTTTTAATGGTACAGAGCGTCAACTTGACAATGTTTTTAATTATATAAATTCAATACATAAAAATATTAAATTCACTATGGAACTAGAAGTCGACAATAAAATTAATTTTCTTGACTTAACGATAACCAGACATTACAACAAACACAAATTCTCTATTTTTCACAAACCCTCACATACAGATACTACAATAAACATAAATTCAGCTCACCCCCTACAACACAAATTGGCAGCTTACCACAGTATGTTGCATAGACTTGTAAGTGTCCCCTTATCTGTAGATGATTTTAACAAAGAATTAAATCTAATAAAACAAATTGCTGTTAACAACGGATATTCTCCTGACACCATAGACTCAATTCTAAACAAAAAATAAAACTATTTCTTTAGTATACCCCAAGAAAGAAAACACAGGCAAAAAATATAATGTTTTAACCTATTTTGGTAACACGTCAGAGAAAATTAAAAACCACTTAAACAAATATAATATCAACATAGCTTTTAGAACAAACAACTCGTTAGGAAAATTCATTAAAAACGCAAAGGAAAAACAAAATAGATCAAAAAAATCTGGAGTGTATCAGTTGAATTGTGGTTCTTGTCATAAAAGTTACATAGGTCAGACAGGTCGCTCATTCGAAACTCGGATTTCAGAACATAAAAGAAGCTATTTAAAAAACAAAACAGACTCAGCTTACAGTAATCATTTAACAGAATCAAATCATCTTTTTGACGATAAATTTAAAATTTTACACATACAAAACAAAGGCGTCAAATTAAACCTATTAGAAAATTTAGAAATAAATAAAATTAAAAACTCAGATATTATCTTAAACGAACAAAAAGATACTGTCTGACCCATGGTAACCCACCTTTACTCAATTTATACAATTAATATTCAGAATGGATTTCCCAGCGATATTCATTAGCATATAGTACTAATTTTATTGCCTATATACCTGAGGGTATTTTTATAAATGTAACAACATTAATATTCAAATATCATTTTGTATCAGACGAAGCTACAGTATAGCGAAACGCGTTATACAGTTTCTATGAAACTAAATAAAGTTCATTACACAAGTTGTGAGAGCTATTTTCCCAAAAATGTACTCCATTTATATGCTATAGTTTGCGAATGTTTAAAAAATTTCACCATTTGGGTATTAGTATCTCGAAAACAGATGAATTTTAATACGTGACGCTTACAAGGAATTATTTAGAAATCTAAGCAAAATTTAGTTATAGCATCAAAAATATATGTACCATTTAGAACAAAAAATTTTGCAGCCACCCATAATTTTGGGTCATTCTTTACTTACAAGGTTATAAAGAAAATTATTTGATACCCAACAACTAGTTTTTAACTTTTCGTTGTAATTTTAATCATTATTGAGATGAAACAAGCAGACAAAGAAAATTGTACAGATGGCCGACTTGACCTCTATATCAGTGGCATATAACGGGATTTGTGGGGAAACTATAGATATAATGATCGTTTCTTTAAAGAAGGAAGGAGAACACTAAAGGTAGAACTACTAATATAGATGTACAGTGTCGTTTCCCCTTCATTGATACCTGAAGTCCGAGTAAGAAGAAGAAATTAACAAATTTTAAATCAGATGAATACGCCAAGTAATTTAATACACAAACTGGGTTTTTGTTCAAAACCTAATCTAAAATGTTGGAGTTGCCACATCCCATCATCAGTAACGATTGTTTCGAAGAAGTGTGAGTGCTTACAAGTAGTGGCTTCTTAGAAGGAGAGCTTTTTGTTTGTATTGAATTTGAAGTTCTACTGTATGAAAGTATTCTATTTTGTGAAACATGTCTCTCTCCGTGATTTATATTTAAATTTATTTTGGGATTCTCACTCTATGGAACAATTGTTTTTTTGTAAAAGTTTGTTTCCCTCGGTTATCCACATTTTAATTTAATTTAAATAAAAAGAATGAAAAGGCTCTTTTTCCTGAAAAATGTTTCGTCTTTTGTTATGGGTTTTTAAATTGGATTTAAGGGGTTAGAGTTCAATTGTATAAAAGGGTTCTTGTTATAAAGAACTTCTTCCCCTTACAGATTTTGTTTAGACTGTTAAAAGTTTAGTGTGCCTTTTTTTGGATAAAACCGGGCGTTATGTAAAGTTCTTTTCTCGTCGAGAGGCTCCACTCCTCCTCCGTTTTCGATTAGCACCTTCCTATATAGGCCACTTTACCGGTAATATGCTCTCCATCTACCTCTCTATATCTCTTGAATCTAGCTACACAACTGTGTACCAAGGGTCAAAATGTTGTGCTTAGTTGATTTTTGAATTGTCAGATTATCCTTACTCTTCTTGCAGAAGACTCTGAGTTTTTCGTAATGAAAATATAGATATTTAATTTTAACTATTTGAGTAGTGTTGTGATGATTTAAATACCAAAACAATCCAGTACTTGAATACTGAGATAATTTTACCACTCAATTATTGCATTAAGTACTTGAATATTACTCTGCTACTTCTGTACTCGTTTTCCTGAAACGTTGGCAACAGAACTACTTTTCTTTTTTTAAATAATTGGTAGAGACATAAAAGGAAATTTTTTCATATGGTAAAAAAAATAACAAAACGTATTGACAAAATTCTTGGTATAAGTAAACAAAAAAAAATATTTCTTAAGTCTATTTTATTAATTACATCAATTTTAAAAAGCCATAATTTAAAAATTCTTTGGTAAAAGCAAATTATATCTTAAATTTGTTAAAGATCACTTTTTAAAAAAAAAAAATCGAGGCGAGTTATAGCACTGGGAACACATGAATATTTCTTATATAATTCTTCATTCTATTTGTCCACTAATTGGATACCCTATCTTTTTCTACGTGCTAATAGTGGAAAATGGATGAACAAACCGAATCACTCCTACCTTAGTTAAATTATGAAACGAATTTTTGCTTGGTTCTTGATATTAAATGCAAAATATAGAAATACTTTAATTTCAATTTCCAATTTATTTATTTTAACCATTTAACAATTATTTCAAACACACAGCGTCTTCTTCAGAAGTGTATTAAGAGTAACTAAACTATTTTAAATGATAATGTAAGTAATATTTTCCTTAAACTATAATTTATACCTATTTTGTTTAATGAATTTATTAAACTATGTATAGTTAAATTATTTTTTAAAAGTATAAACCTATGATAGAATTTCTGAGAACTAATATAAATTGAGTAAGAGAGAAATATTTAAATCTACTTGTTCGTTTAATAGCAGGTTGGAATTTTTACGTTTATTAATTTCAAGATTTTCTAGGAGACTTATTTTTTTGGATTTATTTTCAATAGGTGGAATTTTAAATTCATCACTGAACATATGTGATTCATTAATTACATGGGTTCCATAATACGAGTTGTTATTGTTGTTTAAATAATTGTGTTCTTTAATACAGGTTTCAAATGGTCTACTAGTTTGTCCAACAAAGTTTTCGGTATAAGATCCACAATTCAATAAATAGACGCCTGATTGTTCAATTTTCTTAGATTTAGATTTGTTATTCAGAATCATATTCCCTACAGTGTTGTTAGTTTTAAATGCTTTTTTTTGTCATTTTGTGTTAATTGTTTGGAGATTTTTCTAGTGATTTTTTCTGTGCAAGTAAGTGTATATGTGCTTTACTTTTTTGTCAACTGTTATAGGGTATATAAATGCGACTGCTTGCTTAAACGATTTTTTTATATAGAATGTTGTCAATAATATTAGGCTGGTATCCATTATTGACTGTTTTTTGTTTAATGATGATTAGTTCTTTGTTAAAATTAATTTTTAACATGGGAATGTATAATAATCTATAGATAAAGAAATTGAAGGATGCCATTTTGTGAGTTTAAGGGTGTTATGAACTATTGTGAATAACTGTGTCCGTATGTGACGGCTTATGAAAAATAGAAAAATCATGCATATTATTTATTTTTGATCAAGATAAATAGTAATTCTAAAATATCTCGTTTAACTATTTCATTTACTTTATTTCTGATTAAAAGCTTATCTACTAAATCTTTGACATCATATGGAAGGATGCTTGGGAGTAAATTTTGTACGCCAAAGGAAATAAGTCTAGAGTTTTCCGGTAAATTAATATTCTTAATTTTATCTACTAATTGATATGTTACTCAGTATATATCACCACTACACCAAACACTTTATTTTTGCACTCGACGCGCGTTTCGCTAACCATGTTAGCTTCATCAGGAGCGATGATCGCTCCTGATGAAGCTAACATGGTTAGCGAAACGCGCGTCGAGTGCAAAAATAAAGTGTTTGGTGTAGTGGTGATATATACTGAGTAGTATCATTGTGCCAAAGATTCCACATTCCCAACTTAGTAATTGATATGTGATTTTAATACTGTCTTTTGACTTAAAATTTTACTATTGTCGTATTAAACATATGATTGCTAATAATATTAAAAAATAACCTTTTAAACTACCAAAACCAAGACGTGCTATAGAACATAAGACAGCGGCATCGATCAAAACCAAGGTTGAAGAAAACAACATTATATTCGCCAGAGCTGATAAAGGTAAATCTATAGTAGCTATTTCTAGAAAACAGTACATATTCAAAACTCTTTCTTTTCTGAATACAGACAAATTTCGAAGTCCAAATATTGATCCAACAAATATCTACCAAAAACGATTGAAATCTACCTTGAAAGAGTTCACAATTTTCAGTGATTTTGAAAAAAGGAATTTAACCATAATGAATCTTCAAGCTCCAAAGCTACACTCTCTAATTAAATTACATAAAAATGATTTTCCAATTAGACCTGTGGTTTCTTTTGTTACTACACCAACAGTTAGGCTATTACATAAACTTATTCGTATATACGACAATATTGTAAGTTTGATCTAAAATAGAGTATTACAAACACCTATCAATTAGTAGATAAAATTAAGAATATTAACTTGCCGGAAAACTCTATACTTATTTCCTTTGACGTACAAAACTTATTCCCAAGCATTTCTCCATATAATATCATAGATATAGTAGATAAGCTTTTAATCAGAAATAAAATAAATGAAATAGTTAAACGAGATATTTTAGAATTACTAACTCTCTGTCTTGTCCAAAACTACTTTGAATTAAACAATAAATTTTATACCCCTAAAGAAGGCTTAATTATGGATAACCCTTTAAGTCCTTTACTAGCTGAAATATTTATGGACCATTTACATATCACATACATCAAAACATAACTAGTAAAAATTTGATTTATTGGTGTAGATATGTCGATGACACCATTTCTTGTTTTACTGGAATGGATAGATAACTAGCTGTCTTCCTTAATTTCTTAAGTAATTTACATCCCAATATTGAATTTACGTTAGAACTGGAAACCAATAATTCGATCAATTTCTTAGATCAGTAGATATCGAAAATAAATAATATGCATGATTTTTCTATTTTTTTATAAGCCGTCCCATACGGACGTTACCATTTAAAATAGTTCAGAACAGCTCATCACACACTTACTCTCACAAAATGGCAGCATTCAATTCCTTTATCAGTAGATTATTACAGATTCCCACGACAAAAATTAGTTTTATTAAAGAACGAAACATCATTAAACAAATAACAGTCAATAACGGATACCAGCCCAACATTATTGACAACATTCTACATAAAAAAATAGTTTAAGCAAGCAGTCTCACTTATATACCTTATGATGGTTGACAAAAAAGTAAAGCACAATACACTTACACAGGAAATATCACTAGAAAAATCTCCAAACAATTAACACAAAATAAAAAAAAAAATAGCACTTAAAACTAATAACACTCTAGGGAATATAATTTTGAATAACAAGTCTAAATCTAATCTAAGAAAATTAAAAAATCAGGCGTCTATTTATTGAATTGTGGATTTTGTACCAAAAACTATGTGCGACAAACTGGTAGACCATTTGAAACCCGTGTTAAAGAACACAAATTGAGATATTTAGAAACATAATAGCAACTCACATTATGCAGTCCATGTAATTAATGAATCACATAATTTCAGTGATGAATTTAAAATTCTACATCTTAAAAATAAATCCAAAATATTAAATCTCCTGGAAAGTCTGGAAATTAATAAATGTACAAATTATAACCAGCTATTAAACGAATAAGTAGATTTAAATCATTCTTCGGTACTCAATTTATACTAGTTCTCACAAATTCTACCTTAGATTTATACTTTATAAAAAATAATAACTGTATACATAATTTGATAAAATCACTAACCCAAAATAGGTATAAATTATAGCTGAAGGAACATATTACGTACATTATCATTTAAAATAGTTTAGTTACTCTTAATACATTTCTGAAAACGGCACTGTGTGTTTGAAACAATTGCTAAGTGGTAAAAATAAATTAATTGGAAATTGAAACTAGAGTGTTTCTTTATTTTTATTGTAATGGGTTTCCAACAATTGCATCTGCTTAGTAATACAATCAAAAACGAGTATCAGTATCTCGAAAAAGATTAATTTTAATAGGTGACACTTACGTAGAATTATTTAGAATTCTAGACAAATTTAGTTATAACGTGATAAAATATATGTACAATTTCAAACAAAAATTTTGCAACCACTCATAACTTTGGGTCATTCTTTACATACAAGATTATAAAGAAAATCATTTGGTACCAAACGACTATTATTTTCAATTTTTCGTTGTAATTTTAATCATTTTTGAGATGAAACAAGCAGACAAAGAAAACTGTATAAATGCCGACTTGGTCTCTCTATCAGTGGCATATAAAGGGGTCTGTGGGGAAACTATAGATACAATGATAGTTTTTTTAGGGAAAAAAGGAGAGCATTAAAGGCGGAACTACTTACAGAGGGTGAATCGTGTCGTCTTCCCTTCATCGGTGGATGAAGTCGGAGTAAGACGAAGAAATTAACAGATTTTAAATCAGATCAACCCGTAGAATAATTCAATACACAAACTTGGTTTTTGTTCAAAACCTTTCTTAAAATGTTTGAAAATGCCACGTTCCATCAACAGTAACGATTGTTTCGAAGAAGTGTGAGTGCTTACAAGTAGTGGCTTCTTAGAAGGAGAGTTTTTTGTTTGTATTGCATTTGAAGTTCTACTGTATGAAAGTATTCTATTTTGTGAAACATGTCATTTATATTTAAATTCATTTTGGGATTCCCACTCTATAGAACAATTGTTTTTTTGTAAAAGTTTATTTGCCTAGCTTATCCACATTTTAATTAAATTTAAATAAATAGAATTTTATTGTATGAAAAGGCTCTTTTTCCTGAAAAATGTTTCGTCTTTTGTTATGGGTTTTTAAATTGGATTTAAGGGGTTAGAGTTCAATTGTATAAAAGGGTTCTTGTTGTAAAAAACTTCTTCCCTTTATAGATTTTGTTTAGACTGTTAAAAGTTTAGTGTGACATTTTTTTTTCTTGGATAAAACCGGACGTTAAGTAGAGTTTTTTTTCGTCGAAAGGCTCCACTCCTCCGTTTTCGATTATCGCCTTCTTCTATAGGCAACTTTATCATAATATTCTCTCCATCTACCTCTCTCTGTCTCTTGAATCTAGCTACACAACTGTGTACGATGGGTCAAAGTGTTGTACTTAGTTGATTTTTGAATTGTTAGATTATCCTTACTCTTCTTGCAGAAGGCATTTTTCGTAATGAAAACACGCAAATTTTTAATTTTAACTATTTAAGTAGCGTTGTAATGATCTAAATACCAAAACATTCAAGTACTTGAACACTGAGGTAATTTTAACACTCAATTATTGCATTAAGTACTTGAATATTACTCTGCTACTTCTGTACTCGTTTTCCTGAAACGTTGACAACAGAACTACTTTTCTTTTTTTAAATAAATGGTAGAGACACAAAAGAACATTTTTTCGTATGGTGAAAAAAACAACAAAATGTACTGACAAAATTCGTGGTATAAGTAAACGAAAAAAATATTTCTTAAGTCTATTTGTCCACTAATTGGATACCGTATCTTTTTCTACGTGCTAATAGTGGAAAATGGATGAACAAACCGAATCAGCCCTACCTTAGTGAAATTATGAAACGAATGTTTGCTTGGTACTTGATATTTAATGCAAAATATAGAAACACTCTAATTTCAATTTCCAATTTATTTATTTTAACCACTTAACAATTATTTCAAACATACAGTGTCTTCTTCAGAAGTGTATTAAGAGTAACTAAACTATTTTAAATGGTAATGTATGTAATATTTTCCTTAAACTATAATTTATACCTAATTTGTTTAATGAATTTATTAAACTATGTACAGTTATATTATTTTTAAAAAGTATAAACCAATGATAGAATTTCTGAGAACTAATATAAATTGAGTAAGGGAGAATGATTTAAATCTACTTGTTCGTTTTTAATAGCAGGTTGGAATTTTTACGTTAATTAATTGCAAGATTTTCTAGGAGATTTAATTTTTTGAATTTATTTTCAGTAGGTAGAATTTTAACTTCATCATTAAAAATATGTCATTCATTAATTAATGGGTTGCATAATGTGAGTTGTTATTGTTGTTTAAATAACTGTATTGTGTGTTCTTTAATATAGGTTTCAAATGGTATACTAGTTTTGTCCAAAATAGTTTTCGGTATAAGATGCACAATTCAATAGACGCCTGATTGTTCAATTTTTTTAGATTAGATTTAGATTTGTTATTTAGAATCATATTCCCTACAGTGTTATTAGTTTTAAATGCTATTTTTTTTTTTTGTTATTTTATGTTAATTGTTTGGAGATTTTTCTAGTAATTTTCCCTGTGCAAGTAAGTGTATGTGTGCTTTGCTTTATTGTCAACTGTGGTAGGGTATATAAGTGAGACTGCTTGCTTAAACGATTTTTTTTATGTAGAATATTGTCAATAATGTTAGGCTGGTATCCGTTATTGACTGCTTTTTGTTTAGCGATGTTTAGTTCTTTGTTAAAGTTAATTTTTAACATGGGAATGTGTAATAAACTATAGATAAAGGAATTGAAGGCTGCCATTTTGTGAGTGTAAGGGTGTGATGAACTATTGTGAATAAATGTGTCCATATGTGACGGCTTATGAAAAATAGAAAAATCATGCACATTATTTATTTTTGATCAAGACAAATAGTAATTCTAAAATATGTCGTTTAACTACTTCATTTACTTTTTTTCTGATTAAAAGCTTATCTACTAAATCTTTGACATCATATGGAGGGATGCTTGGGAGGAAATTTTGTACGTCAGAGGAAATAAGTCTGGAATTTTCCGGTAAATTAATATTCTTAATTTTATCTACTAATTGATATGTGATTTTAATACTGTATTTTGAATTAAACTTTTACTATTGTCGTATTAAACATATGATTGCCAATAATATCAAAAAATAACTTTTTAAACTACCAAAACCAAGAAGTGCTATAGAACATAAGACAGCGGCATCGATCAAAACCAAGGTTGAAGAAAACAACTTTATATTCGCCAGAGCTGATAAAGGTAAATCTATAGTAGCTATTTCTAGAAAAGAGTACATATTCAAAACTCTTTCTTTTCTGAATACAGACAAATATCGAAGTCTAAATATTGATCCAACAAATATCTACCAAAAACTATTGAAATCTACCTTGAAAGAGTTCATGATTTTCAATGATTTTGAAAAACGTAATTTAACCATAATGAATCTTCAAGCTCCAAAGCTACACTCTCTAATAAAATTACATAAAAATGATTTTCCAATTAGACCTGTGGTTTCTTTTGTTACTACACCAACAGTTAGGCTATTACATAAACTTATTTACATATACGACAATATTGTAAGTTTGATCCAAAATACAGTATTAAAAACACCTATCAATTAGTAGATAAAATTAAGAATATTACCTTGCCGGAAAACTCTAGACTTATTTCCTTTGACGTACAAAACTTATTCCCAAGCATTCCTCCATATAATGTCATAGATTTAGTAGATAAGCTTTTAATCAGAAATAAAGTATGTGACTATTTCACATACTTGGGAATAAGTTTTGTACGTCAAAAGAAATAAGTATAGAGTCTTCCGGCAAGTTAATATTCTTAATTTTATCTACTAATTGATAGGTGTTTGTAATACTGTATTTTAGATCAAACTTACAATATTGTCGTATATACGAATAAGTTTATGTAATAGCCTAACTGTTGGTGTAGTAACAAAAGAAACCACAGGTCTAATTGGAAAATCATTTTTATGTAATTTAATTAGAGATTGTAGCTTTGAAGCTTGAAGATTCATTATGGTTAAATTACGTTTTTCAAAATCACTGAAAATTGTGAACTCTTTCAAGGTAGATTTCAATAGTTTTTGGTAGATATTTGTTGGATCAATATTTGGACTTCGAAATTTGTCTGTATTCAGAAAAGAAAGAGTTTTGAAATATGTACTGTTTTCTAGAAATAGCTACTATAGATTTACCTTTATCAGCTCTGGCGAATATAATGTTGTTTCCTTCAACCTTGGTTTTGATCGATGCCGCTGTCTTATGTTCTATAGCACGTCTTGGTTTTGGTAGTTTAAAAAGTTATTTTTTAATATTATTAGCAATCATATATTTAATACGACAATAGTAAAAGTTTAGGTCAAAAGACAGTATTAAAATCACATATCAATTAGTAGATAAAATTAAGAATATTAATTTACCGGAAAACTCTAGACTTATTTCCTTTGGCGTACAAAATTTACTCCCAAGCATCCTTCCATATGATGTCAAAGATTTAGTAGATAAGCTTTTAATCAGAAATAAAGTATGTGAAATAGTTAAGCGAGATATTTTAGAATTACTAACTATCTGTCTTGTCCAAAACTACTTTGAATTCAACAATAAATTTTATTCCTCTAAAGAAGGCTTAATTATGGGTAACCCTTTAAGTCTTTTACTAGCTGAAATATTTATGGACCATTTACATATCACATACATCAAAATAGAACTAGTAAAAATTTGATTTATTGGTATAGATATGTCGATGACATCATTTCTTGTTTTACTGGAATGGATAGACAATTAACTTTCTTCCTTAATTTCTTAAGTAATTTACATGCCAATATTGAATTTACGTCAGAACTGGAAACCAATAATTCGATCAATTTCTTAGATCAGTAGATATCAAAAATAAATAATACGCATGATTTTTCTATTTTTCATAAGCCGTCCCATGCGGACGTTACCATTTAAAATAGTTCAGAACAGTTCATCACACACTTACTCTTACAAAATGGCAGCATTCAATTCCTTTATCCGTAATTATTACAGATTCCCATGTCAAAAATTAGTTTTAACAAAGAACTAAGCATCATTAAACAAATAGCAGTCAATAACGGATACCAGCCCAATATTATTGACAACAATCTACATAAAAAATCGTTTAAGCAAGCAGTCTCACTTATATACCTTATGATAGTTGACAAAAAAGTAAAGCGCAATACACTTACACAGGAAATATCACTAGAAAAATCTCCAAACAATTAACACAAAATAACAAAAAAAAATAGCAGTTACAACTAATAACACTCTAGGGAATATAATTCTGAATAACAAGTCTAAATCTAATCTAAGAAAATTAAAAAATCAGGCGATTATTTATTGAATTGTGGATTTTGTACCAAAAACTATGTGCGACAAACTGGTAGACCATTTGAAACCCGTGTTAAAGGATCCAATTTAAGATATTTTAAAAAATAAGCAACTCACATTATGCAGTCCATGTAATTAATGAATCACATAATTTCAGTGATGAATTTAAAATTCTACATATTGAAAATAAATCCAAAAATTAAATCTTCTGGAAAATCTGGAAATTAATAAATGTACAAATTACAATCAGCTATTAAACGAACAAGTAGATTTAAATCATTCTCCCGTACTCAATTTATACTAGTTCTCAGAAATTCTACCATAGATTTATACTTTATAAAAATAATATAACTGTATACATAATTTGATAAAATCATTAACCCAAAATAGGTATAAATTATAGCTTAAGGAACATATTACGTACATTACCTTTTAAAATAGTTTAGTTACTCTTAACTACTACTTAGACGACACTGTGTGTTTGAAACAATTGCTAAGTAGTAAAAATAAATAAATTGGAAAGTGAAACTAGAGTGTCTCTTTATTTTTATTTTAATGGGTTTCCAACAATTGCATCTGCATAGTAATACAATCAAAAACGAGCATCAGTATCTCGAAAAGGATTAATTTTAATAGGTGACACTTATGTAGAATTATTTGGAATTCTTGACAAATTTAGTCATAGCGTGCTAAAATATATGTACAATTTAAAACAAAAATTTTGCAACCACTCATAACTTTGGGTCATTCTTTACATACAAGATTATAAAGAAAATCATTTGGTACCAAACGACTATTATTTTCAACTTTTCATTGTAATTTTAATCATTTTTGAGATGAAACAAGCAGACAAAGAAAATTGTACAAATGCCGACTTGATCTCTATATCAGTGGCATATAAAGGGGTGTGTGGGGAAACTATAGATACAATGATAGTTTCTTTAGGGAAAAAAGGAGAGCACTAAAGGCAGAACTACTTATAGAGCCTTCTACTGTATAAAAGTATTCTATTTTGTGAAACATGTCTCTCTCCGTCATTTATATTTAAATTCATTTTGACATTCCCACCCTATGGAACAAGCTAAAACACCGGAAACACATGATTATTTCTCATATTATTCTACATTCGATTTGTTTACTAATTGGATACCGTATCTTCTTCTTCGTGCTAATAGTGGAATATGGATGAACAAAACCGAATCAGCCCTACCTTAGTGAAATTATGAAACGAATGGTTGCTTGGTACTTGATATTTAATACGTATGAATTAAGCGGTTAATTTAAAGCTCATCACTCATTAGATTTGAATTCTGGATGAAGAAGCAGCCAAGTACTTAAACTATAATTTGATTATTGAATTATTCGTGTACCAAGTATTCGATCATTGAAATTAATTTGCTTTTTCGAACACTACATTTGAGTACAGAAAAAACAGTTGCAACCATATGGTTGCGTTTAATACATTACGATTAGTAAGATTAACATAAAAGTCAGACACAATACACTGTCACTCTTATCACTATAAATCAGAATCTGATGAAACAAATGTCATAACGCAAATGATAGAACACAAATAAAAATTTATTGTTTTCAAGAAGAAAACTATATAACAAAAAACAGTACGTAGTTACATATGGGTTAAAGATATTTTTAATAAAACAAGAACAAATTAAAAAGTCGTTTTACAACAAATTGTGTAAGTTAATTCTATCGTCAAGAGAGTTGTTTACGACTCAGGACGTAAACAAGATTAATTAATTAAGTTTATTACCTTTTATGTTTGTTACTTGTTAATTTTATTGTACAAAATAGCTCTTAAATGAATACACATACCTTTTTGCTTCCTTGTTTGTAATTATTGCTGTGTAATGTAATTGTTAACATTTCAACATCAATTAGATCTTGCTAATTAAAATAGCCTCAAATATTCAGGTCGAATTAAAATATTAAAGAAGAATGCTGTTACCACCATTTCCCTAGCTTGCATCTATGTACTGCCTAGTAGTTTAAGCCCTGTGATAATGAGAGTCAATTTTAGGAAAGGACTCAATATGCTCTCGGACTCCATTTTTAGTGTTTCGTACGGAACACTTATAAGATGACTTCAGTGTCTGTCTGTCCGTTTGTCTGTCACACCCAATTTTCTCCGAAACTATTTGTCATAGAAAGTTGAAATTTGGTAATAATATAGGAATTAATAGCCTCATCAGAGCTATGTAGATTTGAAAGTTAAATTTTGACTTAAGGGGTTAGTTTTGGGGGGTGAAATCGAAAGTGAAGAAAAAAATTTTTGTGATATGTGATTTTAATACTGTCTTTTGACCTAAACTTTTACTATTGTCGTATTAAATATATGATTGCTAATAATATTAAAAAATAACTTTTTAAACTACCAAAACCAAGACGTGCTATAGAACATAAGACAGCGGCATCGATCAAAACCAAGGTTGAAGGAAACAACATTATATTCGCCAGAGCTGATAAAGGTAAATCTATAGTAGCTATTTCTAGAAAACAGTACATATTCAAAACTCTTTCTTTTCTGAATACAGACAAATTTCGAAGTCCAAATATTGATCCAACAAATATCTACCAAAAAACTATTGAAATCTACCTTGAAAGAGTTCACAATTTTCAGTGATTTTGAAAAACGTAATTTAACCATAATGAATCTTCAAGCTTCAAAGCTACAATCTCTAATTAAATTACATAAAAATGATTTTCCAATTAGACCTGTGGTTTCTTTTGTTACTACACCAACAGTTAGGCTATTACATAAACTTATTCGTATATACGACAATATTGTAAGTTTGATCTAAAATACAGTATTACAAACACCTATCAATTAGTAGATAAAATTAAGAATATTAACTTGCCGGAAGACTCTATACTTATTTCTTTTGACGTACAAAACTTATTCCCAAGTATGTGAAATAGTCACATACTTTATTTCTGATTAAAAGCTTATCTACTAAATCTATGACATTATATGGAGGAATGCTTGGGAATAAGTTTTGTACGTCAAAGGAAATAAGTCTAGAGTTTTCCGGCAAGGTAATATTCTTAATTTTATCTACTAATTGATAGGTGTTTTTAATACTGTATTTTGGATCAAACTTACAATATTGTCGTATATGTAAATAAGTTTATGTAATAGCCTAACTGTTGGTTGTAGTAACAAAAGAAACCACAGGTCTAATTGGAAAATCATTTTTATGTAATTTTATTAGAGAGTGTAGCTTTGGAGCTTGAAGATTCATTATGGTTAAATTACGTTTTTCAAAATCATTGAAAATCATGAACTCTTTCAAGGTAGATTTCAATAGTTTTTGGTAGATATTTGTTGGATCAATATTTAGACTTCGATATTTGTCTGTATTCAGAAAAGAAAGAGTTTTGAATATGTACTCTTTTCTAGAAATAGCTACTATAGATTTACCTTTATCAGCTCTGGCGAATATAAAGTTGTTTTCTTCAACCTTGGTTTTGATCGATGCCGCTGTCTTATGTTCTATAGCACTTCTTGGTTTTGGTAGTTTAAAAAGTTATTTTTTGATATTATTGGCAATCATATGTTTAATACGACAATAGTAAAAGTTTAATTCAAAATACAGTATTAAAATCACATATCAATTAGTAGATAAAATTAAGAATATTAATTTACCGGAAAATTCCAGACTTATTTCCTCTGACGTACAAAATTTTCCTCCCAAGCATCCCTCCATATGATGTCAAAGATTTAGTAGATAAGCTTTTAATCAGAAAAAAAAAAGTAAATGAAGTAGTTAAACGACATATTTTAGAATTACTATTTGTCTTGATCAAAAATAAATAATGTGCATGATTTTTCTATTTTTCATAAGCCGTCACATATGGACACATTTATTCACAATAGTTCATCACACCCTTACACTCACAAAATGGCAGCCTTCAATTCCTTTATCTATAGTTTATTACACATTCCCATGTTAAAAATTAACTTTAACAAAGAACTAAACATCGCTAAACAAAAAGCAGTCAATAACGGATACCAGCCTAACATTATTGACAATATTCTACATAAAAAAATCGTTTAAGCAAGCAGTCTCACTTATATACCCTACCACAGTTGACAATAAAGCAAAGCACACATACACTTACTTGCACAGGGAAAATTACTAGAAAAATCTCCAAACAATTAACATAAAATAACAAAAAAATAGCATTTAAAACTAATAACACTGTAGGGAATATGATTCTAAATAACAAATCTAAATCTAATCTAAAAAAATTGAACAATCAGGCGTCTATTGAATTGTGCATCTTATACCGAAAACTATTTTGGACAAACTAGTATACCATTTGAAACCTATATTAAAGAACACAAATACAGTTATTTAAACAACAATAACAACTCACATTATGCAACCCATTAATTAATGAATGACATATTTTTAATGATGAAGTTAAAATTCTACCTACTGAAAATAAATTCAAAAAATTAAATCTCCTAGAAAATCTTGCAATTAATTAACGTAAAAATTCCAACCTGCTATTAAACGAACAAGTAGATTTAAATCATTCTCCCTTACTCAATTTATATTAGTTCTCAGAAATTCTATCATTGGTTTATACTTTTTAAAAATAATATAACTGTACATAGTTTAATAAATTCATTAAACAAATTAGGTATAAATTATAGTTTAAGGAAAATATTACATACATTACCATTTAAAATAGTTTAGTTACTCTTAATACACTTCTGAAGAAGACACTGTATGTTTGAAATAATTGTTAAGTGGTTAAAATAAATAAATTGGAAATTGAAATTAGAGTGTTTCTATATTTTGCATTAAATATCAAGTACCAAGCAAACATTCGTTTCATAATTTCACTAAGGTAGGGCTGATTCGGTTTGTTCATCCATTTTCCACTATTAGCACGTAGAAAAAGATACGGTATCCAATTAGTGGACAAATAGACTTAAGAAATATTTTTTTCGTTTACTTATACCACGAATTTTGTCAGTACATTTTGTTGTTTTTTTCACCATACGAAAAAATGTTCTTTTGTGTCTCTACCATTTATTTAAAAAAGAAAAGTAGTTCTGTTGTCAACGTTTCAGGAAAACGAGTACAGAAGTAGCAGAGTAATATTCAAGTACTTAATGCAATAATTGAGTGTTAAAATTACCTCAGTGTTCAAGTACTTGAATGTTTTGGTATTTAGATCATTACAACGCTACTTAAATAGTTAAAATTAAAAATTTGCGTGTTTTCATTACGAAAAATGCCTTCTGCAAGAAGAGTAAGGATAATCTAACAATTCAAAAATCAACTAAGTACAACACTTTGACCCATCGTACACAGTTGTGTAGCTAGATTCAAGAGACAGAGAGAGGTAGATGGAGAGAATATTATGATAAAGTTGCCTATAGAAGAAGGCGATAATCGAAAACGGAGGAGTGGAGCCTTTCGACGAAAAAAAAAACTCTACTTAACGTCCGGTTTTATCCAAGAAAAAAAAATGTCACACTAAACTTTTAACAGTCTAAACAAAATCTATAAAGGGAAGAAGTTTTTTACAACAAGAACCCTTTTATACAATTGAACTCTAACCCCTTAAATCCAATTTAAAAACCCATAACAAAAGACGAAACATTTTTCAGGAAAAAGAGCCTTTTCATACAATAAAATTCTATTTATTTAAATTTAATTAAAATGTGGATAAGCTAGGCAAATAAACTTTTACAAAAAAACAATTGTTCTATAGAGTGGGAATCCCAAAATGAATTTAAATATAAATGACATGTTTCACAAAATAGAATACTTTCATACAGTAGAACTTCAAATGCAATACAAACAAAAAACTCTCCTTCTAAGAAGCCACTACTTGTAAGCACTCACACTTCTTCGAAACAATCGTTACTGTTGATGGAACGTGGCATTTTCAAACATTTTAAGAAAGGTTTTGAACAAAAACCAAGTTTGTGTATTGAATTATTCTACGGGTTGATCTGATTTAAAATCTGTTAATTTCTTCGTCTTACTCCGACTTCATCCACCGATGAAGGGAAGACGACACGATTCACCCTCTGTAAGTAGTTCCGCCTTTAATGCTCTCCTTTTTTCCCTAAAAAAACTATCATTGTATCTATAGTTTCCCCACAGACCCCTTTATATGCCACTGATAGAGAGACCAAGTCGGCATTTATACAGTTTTTCTTTGTCTGCTTGTTTCATCTCAAAAATGATTAAAATTACAACGAAAAATTGAAAATAATAGTCGTTTGGTACCAAATGATTTTCTTTATAATCTTGTATGTAAAGAATGACCCAAAGTTATGAGTGGTTGCAAAATTTTTGTTTGAAATTGTACATATATTTTATCACGTTATAACTAAATTTGTCTAGAATTCTAAATAATTCTACGTAAGTGTCACCTATTAAAATTAATCTTTTTCGAGATACTGATACTCGTTTTTGATTGTATTACTAAGCAGATGCAATTGTTGGAAACCCATTACAATAAAAATAAAGAAACACTCTAGTTTCAATTTCCAATTAATTTATTTTTACCACTTAGCAATTGTTTCAAACACACAGTGCCGTTTTCAGAAATGTATTAAGAGTAACTAAACTATTTTAAATGATAATGTACGTAATATGTTCCTTCAGCTATAATTTATACCTATTTTGGGTTAGTGATTTTATCAAATTATGTATACAGTTATTATTTTTATAAAGTATAAATCTAAGGTAGAATTTGTGAGAACTAGTATAAATTGAGTACCGAAGAATGATTTAAATCTACTTATTCGTTTAATAGCTGGTTATAATTTGTACATTTATTAATTTCCAGACTTTCCAGGAGATTTAATATTTTGGATTTATTTTTAAGATGTAGAATTTTAAATTCATCACTGAAATTATGTGATTCATTAATTACATGGACTGCATAATGTGAGTTGCTATTATGTTTCTAAATATCTCAATTTGTGTTCTTTAACACGGGTTTCAAATGGTCTACCAGTTTGTCGCACATAGTTTTTGGTACAAAATCCACAATTCAATAAATAGACGCCTGATTTTTTAATTTTCTTAGATTAGATTTAGACTTGTTATTCAAAATTATATTCCCTAGAGTGTTATTAGTTTTAAGTGCTATTTTTTTGTTATTTTGTGTTAATTGTTTGGAGATTTTTCTAGTGATATTTCCTGTGTAAGTGTATTGTGCTTTACTTTTTTGTCAACCATCATAAGGTATATAAGTGAGACTGCTTGCTTAAACTATTTTTTATGTAGAATGTTGTCAATAATGTTGGGCTGGTATCCGTTATTGACTGTTATTTGTTTAATGATGTTTCGTTCTTTAATAAAACTAATTTTTGTCGTGGGAATCTGTAATAATCTACTGATAAAGGAATTGAATGCTGCCATTTTGTGAGAGTAAGTGTGTGATGAGCTGTTCTGAACTATTTTAAATGGTAACGTCCGTATGGGACGGCTTATAAAAAATAGAAAAATCATGCATATTATTTATTTTCGATATCTACTGATCTAAGAAATTGATCGAATTATTGGTTTCCAGTTCTAACGTAAATTCAATATTGGGATGTAAATTACTTAAGAAATTAAGGAAGACAGCTAGTTATCTATCCATTCCAGTAAAACAAGAAATGGTGTCATCGACATATCTACACCAATAAATCAAATTTTTACTAGTTATGTTTTGATGTATGTGATATGTAAATGGTCCATAAATATTTCAGCTAGTAAAGGACTTAAAGGGTTATCCATAATTAAGCCTTCTTTAGGGGTATAAAATTTATTGTTTAATTCAAAGTAGTTTTGGACAAGACAGAGAGTTAGTAATTCTAAAATATCTCGTTTAACTATTTCATTTATTTTATTTCTGATTAAAAGCTTATCTACTATATCTATGATATTATATGGAGAAATGCTTGGGAATAAGTTTTGTACGTCAAAGGAAATAAGTATAGAGTTTTCCGGCAAGTTAATATTCTTAATTTTATCTACTAATTGATAGGTGTTTGTAATACTCTATTTTAGATCAAACTTACAATATTGTCGTATATACGAATAAGTTTATGTAATAGCCTAACTGTTGGTGTAGTAACAAAAGAAACCACAGGTCTAATTGGAAAATCATTTTTATGTAATTTAATTAGAGAGTGTAGCTTTGGAGCTTGAAGATTCATTATGGTTAAATTCCTTTTTTCAAAATCACTGAAAATTGTGAACTCTTTCAAGGTAGATTTCAATCGTTTTTGGTAGATATTTGTTGGATCAATATTTGGACTTCGAAATTTGTCTGTATTCAGAAAAGAAAGAGTTTTGAATATGTACTGTTTTCTAGAAATAGCTACTATAGATTTACCTTTATCAGCTCTGGCGAATATAATGTTGTTTTCTTCAACCTTGGTTTTGATCGATGCCGCTGTCTTATGTTCTATAGCACGTCTTGGTTTTGGTAGTTTAAAAGGTTATTTTTTAATATTATTAGCAATCATATGTTTAATACGACAATAGTAAAATTTTAAGTCAAAAGACAGTATTAAAATCACATATCAATTACTAAGTTGGGAATGTGGAATCTTTGGCACAATGATACTACTCAGTATATATCACCACTACACCAAACACTTTATTTTTGCACTCGACGCGCGTTTCGCTAACCATGTTAGCTTCATCAGGAGCGATCATCGCTCCTGATGAAGCTAACATGGTTAGCGAAACGCGCGTCGAGTGCAAAAATAAAGTGTTTGGTGTAGTGGTGATATATACTGAGTAACATATCAATTAGTAGATAAAATTAAGAATATTAATTTACCGGAAAAACTCTAGACTTATTTCCTTTGGCGTACAAAATTTACTCCCAAGCATCCTTCCATATGATGTCAAAGATTTAGTAGATAAGCTTTTAATCAGAAATAAAGTAAATGAAATAGTTAAACGAGATATTTTAGAATTACTATTTATCTTGATCAAAAATAAATAATATGCATGATTTTTCTATTTTTCATAAGCCGTCACATACGGACACAGTTATTCACAATAGTTCATAACACCCTTAAACTCACAAAATGGCATCCTTCAATTTCTTTATCTATAGATTATTATACATTCCCATGTTAAAAATTAATTTTAACAAAGAACTAATCATCATTAAAACAAAAAACAGTCAATAATGGATACCAGCCTAATATTATTGACAACATTCTATATAAAAAAATCGTTTAAGCAAGCAGTCGCATTTATATACCCTATAACAGTTGACAAAAAAGTAAAGCACATATACACTTACTTGCACAGAAAAAATCACTAGAAAAAATCTCCAAACAATTAACACAAAATGACAAAAAAAAGCATTTTAAAACTAACAACACTGTAGGGAATATGATTCTGAATAACAAATCTAAATCTAAGAAAATTGAACAATCAGGCGTCTATTTATTGAATTGTGGATCTTATACCGAAAACTTTGTTGGACAAACTAGTAGACCATTTGAAACCTGTATTAAAGAACACAATTATTTAAACAACAATAACAACTCGTATTATGGAACCCATGTAATTAATGAATCACATATGTTCAGTGATGAATTTAAAATTCCACCTATTGAAAATAAATCCAAAAAAATAAGTCTCCTAGAAAATCTTGAAATTAATAAACGTAAAAATTCCAACCTGCTATTAAACGAACAAGTAGATTTAAATATTTCTCTCTTACTCAATTTATATTAGTTCTCAGAAATTCTATCATAGGTTTATACTTTTAAAAAATAATTTAACTATACATAGTTTAATAAATTCATTAAACAAAATAGGTATAAATTATAGTTTAAGGAAAATATTACTTACATTATCATTTAAAATAGTTTAGTTACTCTTAATACACTTCTGAAGAAGACGCTGTGTGTTTGAAATAATTGTTAAATGGTTAAAATAAATAAATTGGAAATTGAAATTAAAGTATTTCTATATTTTGCATTTAATATCAAGAACCAAGCAAAAATTCGTTTCATAATTTAACTAAGGTAGGAGTGATTCGGTTTGTTCATCCATTTTCCACTATTAGCACGTAGAAAAAGATAGGGTATCCAATTAGTGGACAAATAGAATGAAGAATTATATAAGAAATATTCATGTGTTCCCAGTGCTATAACTCGCCTCGATTTTTTTTTTTTTTTAAAAAAGTGATCTTTAACAAATTTAAGATATAATTTGCTTTTACCAAAGAATTTTTAAATTATGGCTTTTTAAAATTGATGTAATTAATAAAATAGACTTAAGAAATATTTTTTTTTGTTTACTTATACCAAGAATTTTGTCAATACGTTTTGTTATTTTTTTTACCATATGAAAAAATTTCCTTTTATGTCTCTACCAATTATTTAAAAAAAGAAAAGTAGTTCTGTTGCCAACGTTTCAGGAAAAACGAGTACAGAAGTAGCAGAGTAATATTCAAGTACTTAATGCAATAATTGAGTGGTAAAATTATCTCAGTATTCAAGTACTGGATTGTTTTGGTATTTAAATCATCACAACACTACTCAAATAGTTAAAATTAAATATCTATATTTTCATTACGAAAAACTCAGAGTCTTCTGCAAGAAGAGTAAGGATAATCTGACAATTCAAAAATCAACTAAGCACAACATTTTGACCCTTGGTACACAGTTGTGTAGCTAGATTCAAGAGATATAGAGAGGTAGATGGAGAGCATATTACCGGTAAAGTGGCCTATATAGGAAGGTGCTAATCGAAAACGGAGGAGTGGAGCCTCTCGACGAGAAAAGAACTTTACATAACGCCCGGTTTTATCCAAAAAAAGGCACACTAAACTTTTAACAGTCTAAACAAAATCTGTAAGGGGAAGAAGTTCTTTATAACAAGAACCCTTTTATACAATTGAACTCTAACCCCTTAAATCCAATTTAAAAACCCATAACAAAAGACGAAACATTTTTCAGGAAAAAGAGCCTTTTCATTCTTTTTATTTAAATTAAATTAAAATGTGGATAACCGAGGGAAACAAACTTTTACAAAAAAACAATTGTTCCATAGAGTGAGAATCCCAAAATAAATTTAAATATAAATCACGGAGAGAGACATGTTTCACAAAATAGAATACTTTCATACAGTAGAACTTCAAATTCAATACAAACAAAAAGCTCTCCTTCTAAGAAGCCACTACTTGTAAGCACTCACACTTCTTCGAAACAATCGTTACTGATGATGGGATGTGGCAACTCCAACATTTTAGATTAGGTTTTGAACAAAAACCCAGTTTGTGTATTAAATTACTTGGCGTATTCATCTGATTTAAAATTTGTTAATTTCTTCTTCTTACTCGGACTTCAGGTATCAATGAAGGGGAAACGACACTGTACATCTATATTAGTAGTTCTACCTTTAGTGTTCTCCTTCCTTCTTTAAAGAAACGATCATTATATCTATAGTTTCCCCACAAATCCCGTTATATGCCACTGATATAGAGGTCAAGTCGGCCATCTGTACAATTTTCTTTGTCTGCTTGTTTCATCTCAATAATGATTAAAATTACAACGAAAAGTTAAAAACTAGTTGTTGGGTATCAAATAATTTTCTTTATAACCTTGTAAGTAAAGAATGACCCAAAATTATGGGTGGCTGCAAAATTTTTGTTCTAAATGGTACATATATTTTTGATGCTATAACTAAAAATTTTGCTTAGATTTCTAAATAATTCCTTGTAAGCGTCACGTATTAAAATTCATCTGTTTTCGAGATACTAATACCCAAATGGTGAAATTTTTTAAACATTCGCAAACTATAGCATATAAATGGAGTACATTTTTGGGAAAATAGCTCTCACAACTTGTGTAATGAACTTTATTTAGTTTCATAGAAACTGTATAACGCGTTTCGCTATACTGTAGCTTCGTCTGATACAAAATGATATTTGAATATTAATGTTGTTTACATTTATAAAAATACCCTCAGGTATATAGGCAATAAAATTAGTACTATATGCTAATGAATATCGCTGGGAAATCCATTCTGAATATTAATTGTATAAATTGAGTAAAGGTGGGTTACCATGGGTCAGACAGTATCTTTTTGTTCGTTTAAGATAATATCTGAGTTTTTAATTTTATTTATTTCTAAATTTTCTAATAGGTTTAATTTGACGCCTTTTGTTTTGTATGTGTAAAATTTTAAATTTATCGTCAAAAAGATGATTTGATTCTGTTAAATGATTACTGTAAGCTGAGTCTGTTTTGTTTTTTTAAATAGCTTCTTTTATGTTCTGAAATCCGAGTTTCGAATGAGCGACCTGTCTGACCTATGTAACTTTTATGACAAGAACCACAATTCAACTGATACACTCCAGATTTTTTTGATCTATTTTGTTTTTCCTTTGCGTTTTTAATGAATTTTCCTAACGAGTTGTTTGTTCTAAAAGCTATGTTGATATTATATTTGTTTAAGTGGTTTTTAATTTTCTCTGACGTGTTACCAAAATAGGTTAAAACATTATATTTTTTGCCTGTGTTTTCTTTCTTGGGGTATACTAAAGAAATAGTTTTATTTTTTGTTTAGAATTGAGTCTATGGTGTCAGGAGAATATCCGTTGTTAACAGCAATTTGTTTTATTAGATTTAATTCTTTGTTAAAATCATCTACAGATAAGGGGACACTTACAAGTCTATGCAACATACTGTGGTAAGCTGCCAATTTGTGTTGTAGGGGGTGAGCTGAATTTATGTTTATTGTAGTATCTGTATGTGAGGGTTTGTGAAAAATAGAGAATTTGTGTTTGTTGTAATGTCTGGTTATCGTTAAGTCAAGAAAATTAATTTTATTGTCGACTTCTAGTTCCATAGTGAATTTAATATTTTTATGTATTGAATTTATATAATTAAAAACATTGTCAAGTTGACGCTCTGTACCATTAAAACAAGCAAAGATGTCGTCTACATATAGGTACCAATACAAAAATGGTTTGCTAAATTCTTGTCGATGTATTTGTTTTTCTAGGTTATCCATGAATATTTCTGCTAAAAGCGGGCTAAGTGGACCCTCAGAACTATGATAAAACGTATTATTAAAGTAAAAATAATTTTGATTGAGGCTCGTGTTTAATAAAAATAGTATGTCTTGTTGTATAACGATATTAACTTTATTTTTGATTAGCAATGTTTTTATGATTTTTACTGTTTCATCCGGGGTATGCTAGGTAAAAGGTTTTGGACGTCAAATGATACTAGTTTTGAATTATCTGGTAGAAAGACGGTGAAAATTTTTTCCGTTAATTCTAACGAATTTTTTATTGTGTAAGTTGGTGTGAAGTTAATGTTCGTTTTAATGATATCTATGAGAAATTTTGAGAGTTTGTAAGCTGGGGCCGATATGAAGGAGGCTACTTTATTCATTAGTCAAATTACATAAAGAAAATCATACTATTAGACCTGTAGCCTACATATCGGCCTCAGCTTACAAACTTTCAAAATTTCTCATAGATATCATTAAAACGAACATTAACTTCACTTCAACTTACACAATAAAAAATTCGTTAGAATTAACGGAAAAAAAATTCCACTGTCTTTCCACCAGATAATTCAAAACTAGTATCATTTGACGTCCAAAACCTTTTCCCTAGCATACCCCCGGATGAAACAGTAAAAATCATAAAAACATTTCTAATCAAAAATAAAGTTATTATCGTTATACAACAAGACATATTAAATTTATTAAACACGAGCCTCAATCAAAATTATTTTTACTTTAATAATACGTTTTATAATAGTTCTGAGGGTCTCATAATGGTTAGTCCACTTAGCCCGCTTTTAGCAGAAATATTCATGGATAACCCAGAAAAACAAATACATCGACAAGAATTTAGCAAATCATTTTGGTATTGGTACCGATATGTAGACGACATCTTTGGTTGTTTTAATGGTACAGAGCGTCAACTTGACAATGTTTTTAATTATATAAACTCAATATATAAAAATATTAAATTCACTATGGAACTAGAAGTCGACAATAAAATTAATTTTCTTGACTTAACGATAACCAGACATTACAACAAACACAAATTCTCTATTTTTCACAAACCCTCGCATACAGATACTACAATAAACATAAATCCATCTCACCCCCTACAACACAAATTGGCAGCTTACCACAGTATGTTGCATAGACTTGTAATTGTCCCCTTATCTGTAGATGATTTTTAACAAATAATTAAATCTAATAAAACAAATTGCTGTTAACAACGGATATTCTTCTGACACCATAGACTCAATTCTAAACAAAAAAAAAATTAAAAAATAAAGCTATTTCTTTAGTATACCCCAAGAAAGAAAACACAGGTAAAAAATATAATGTTTTAACCTATTTTGGTAACTTTGGTAACACGTCAGAGAAAATTAAAAACCACTTAAACAAATATAATATCAACATAGCTTTTAGAACAAACAACTCGTTAGGAAAATTCATTAAAAACGCAAAGGAAAAACAAAATAGATCAAAAAAATCTGCAGTGTATCAGTTGAATTGTGGTTCTTGTCATAAAAGTTACATAGGTCAGACAGGTCGCTCATTCGAAACTCGGATTTCAGAGCATAAAAGAAGCTATTTAAAAAACAAAACAGACTTAGCTTACAGTAATCATTTAACAGAATCAAATCATCTTTTTGACGATAAATTTAAAATTTTGCACATACAAAACAAAGGCGTCAAATTAAACCTATTAGAAAATTTAGAAGTAAATAGAATTAAAAACTCAGACATTATCTTAAACGAACAAAAAGATACCTGTCTGATCCATGGTAACTCACCTTTACTCAATTTATACAATTAATATTCAGAATGGATTTCCCAGCAATATTCATTAGCATATAGTATTAATTTTATTACCTATCTACCTTAGGGTATTTTTATAAATGTAACAACATTAATATTCACATATCATTTTGTATCAGACGAAGCTATAGTATAGCGAAACGCGTCATACATTTTCTGTGAAACTAAATAAAGTGGAAATTTGACAAAATCAGTTTTTCATTACATTCGTTATGAATTTCCATCAAGTAACAGCCACAACAATTCAAAGTCTCACAACTTGCGCTGCCCCATTTAATCACTATTAGTAACTTGGTAATATTTGCAGCGTGTTATGCACCTCTGCTAAAAGTTTATATGTTTTTAGAACGTGCTTTGGATAAAAAATATTTTCTTAAAATAACCGGATTTTCAAGTAAAAAAACTTCTGTTTTATAAAACAGTAACATATGTCTGCTTCAACTAAAAATTTTTAATAAGCGTTTCAAATAGCAAGTACTTAATTTTGGTTTTTGTAAGTTTTAATTTGATGATGGTTTCCTAGTAGTTCAGTTAATCTGTGTTTTCTAACCTTTTGTGCCAAATTCAATTTATTTTATTTCTAGTTTTCTAGAGGTTGTACCTTATTTGCTCGTTTTGTCTTTTTTTTTTTAAACGAAAAAACTAACCGGGTTTATAAACGGTAGGGATAAAAAATTATGCGTTGGATTTTTTTACGTAGTAACGTATTGGAAACTAATTAATAAAACTAAAAAAGTTTTCTTAAGGAAGCTGTTTTGCGTATAAGTGCTGAGCAAAATTTCCGTATAAAATATCGTTTCTGTATTTTTACTTGTTAGTGAATAATGTCTTTTAAGGGGTAATGCCACCCTAGAAATTTGAAAAAATCAACTTTTTTTTGGCTTAAATGATGCTTTAGGGACTTAGAAATAAGGTACAAGGGATTTTACGAGGGTAAGTAAGTGTGTATTTTATCAATTGTGCGTAATTGTCTCGCAGCGCTCTCTACTCACCGAGTCTTTATGCTTCGCGCTGCTTAAATAACTGTACCTTTCTAAGTATTGAAGAAATCTATTTATGTACAGAATTTAAGTTCATCTAGAATTTATCAATATAGAAGGCGAATTATATGGCACAGGCATCGCAGATTAGAGGTATTTAGAAATTTTATAAAACTTTAAAACACATTTTTCCCAAAACTATATTTTTCAAACTGGCCGAAAACATTACTTCTTCAAATCATCACCGATTTATTTGAAATTTTAACTGTATCTTCAAAATTACGTTATCTAGCGAAATATATACGGATTTTACAATTTGTTTTAAACTTTTTTTTATAAAAACGATTTTTTACGTGTTTATATAAAACAGTAACATATGTGATTTTTTACCGAAAAATTTAAACATTTTTCTTCAAATTTGTACCATTCATAAAAAAAATCAATATTTTTTAATTTTTCTATGCACTTTCCGAGAAAATCTTATGTAGAACTCAAAAAACTTTAAACTTTGTTCCAGGTAAAAAACTTGAGGCGAAATCTTTCCGGCCGTAAAGCACTTTTTATAAGATGCATCCTCCTTTACGGAGTACTGGTGCCACCATTTTGTAAAAAAAGTTGTTTAAAAATTTGTAAATGTACTTTAGAATATGCATAATAAAAGCATTTGAGTAAATTTTAGTTTGCCTTCGCTATATTTCAAAAAAAAAAATGTCAAAATCAGGCTTTTTTCTTACCTCTAGAGTAGCATTACCCCTTAAATCATTACAATTGCTTTTACAGCTCGGATACCTTTAAGTTAAAAAAAAAAGATAAAATTTGGTAAAACTCAATATAAGAATATTTTTTGACTTTAAACATTACAACATTACAACAATCAACAAGTTCTAGTCATTTTGCTATATTGCGTCCGTTTACTGTAACCGTTGACGTACATGCTAAAAAACTATAAAGTTTTTTTTTTACGCGGATTTGTCATATACCAAATCATTTTGATAAAACTGTCTTATTGTATTTTAACGCATTACATTTAACTATGTTCCGTGCAAGCTCCATGTTGTTATATTCTAAAACAAAAATAAGTAAAGAAGACTTTTTTTCAGCGTTTTCGTTTCAAAATATATTTTTTTCTTTTTCGTGTTTTCTAAAATTGTAAGTTAGGGGTTCCAAAAAATCTCATTATGTTCCTATATAAACAAATTGGTGAAATTATTTATCCAGTATTTCCCGCGCAAATACACAGTTCCGAAACTAAACTTAAATATCTCACATTAAAGTGTAACTTAATATAAGAAACTCATACATATTAATAAATAACATAGTTTTCAGATTTTTTCAAATCTAAGAACTCTGAAATATAGGTTTAATAATACAATATATATGAAGCAACTTCTTTAACTCCCTTGTCAACTACTTTAACTCATTATGTGTTTGACCATAAATAATTGTGCATAAAATTTGTTCATTATAACCAGCAAAAAAAAAAAGAAAAATTTAAATAATGTTATATTATATATGTACCAAATTGCAATGAATATCTTATTTTGTTGAAGTCTTATCCTACCTACAAGCAGTCGGACCGTCATATAGACTGAGAGAGAGACAGGCAGATAGACAAACCGACGGAAATATCAGATAGTAAGTTTGTCGTCAACACAATAATTCCCTTACCAAGGAAAGTAAAAAAATATCTATTGCCCAAGTTTCTACTCGAAAGTCTCGTATCACCTACCTTCATATTTATTCAAATTTGTGGCAAGAATATTATGCTATACTCGGATATTCAAACTCCATTCGGAGCCAATAGAAACGTATAAGTTCAACTTTATCTCAACAAATGTGACTCTAACTCCAAGGTAAACTTTGAGTTTGGAACTGTTCCAAATTGTTTGTAAAGTGCATATTTGTTGAAATTATAAATTGTATAGGTAAACGTAACAATTTCATAAAAGGATATTTTAATTTATTTTTTTATATAAAGGGATAAAAACAACAGAAATTGTATTTTGTGTTTATGTAAGTATCATATTAAACTTATTTTGATATGGTTTGATACTGGCACATGAATAGTGACGTTTTTGATACTTGGATTCTGTAGTTATCCAATATTACATTCGCTAATAGCGTGCCTTGCTTATTTCATCCTTAGTTATTGATATAGTATTAAAACTAGTCAATACTAAGAACAGATTAAAGGCGATTATTGTTATTTCTTTGGCAACTAGAAATTAACACTTGTCAAAAGAATATCATGCATTGTTCAAAATTTCAAATGTAATTTATATAAAACTAAAAATGGTGGCTTTACTTTAAAAAAAGCAGCAGTAGGCTCTCAATACTTATAGGATACGCTGTATATGCAAGAATGTTATAGAATGAATTTTTTTTTTTATCTTTTTTAATTGTAGTGATCATTTGGAACTATTTTTTTTTAAAGGGTTGATTGATTGGTTCACTACTTTGTGACAGTACATTTTAACAATAAAATTACTTATTAACTTTGTTAACTGACACTAAATATATTTTTTTATGAAGATATACAAATGCGTTATCGCTATTTCGTAGTACAACGACATTTTCAAACGCCTAACTGAGGCTGCTCCCTGATTTGTCGGTGCGGTATCGTCCGTTTTTTTTTCTCGGTGTGCTCGGTTCCGATTCGGTACCGAAAATATGCCGAATGCATATACATATTTCAATAAAACCTACCCAACTTGAGCGGGTGCGGAGGTCCGCGCAAGTCAGGTGGATTTCATTGAAATATAGGCATTCGGTATGTTTTCGGTACCGAGCACACCGAGAAAAAGGATGCTGCACCGACAAATCAAGGAGCGGCCTAAGACTCTTAGTTAAGCGTTTAAAAATGTGGTTGTACTACGAAATCGCGATAACCAATTTGTAAATCTTTACAAAAAAAATATATTTAGTGTCTGTTAACAAAGTAAATAAGTAATTTTATTGTATTTTTTTTCGTATTCTTAAGTGTTTACGAAAGAAAAAGGCATCATGAATACCCTATAAAGATACATTAGAAATTATATTTATAATATTCCAAACCAATTTTGTTCGGAATTAGTTGAAACTAATAATAGTAAGTAAATCGTAATTTAGAGAAACTGTTCGCTTCTCTTGCAAAAATTATCCACTTTTACAAATTAACCATCAATTGGCTTAAGCATTTAAATATCATCGACAAAGAGGGGCGTAAAGCTAAGTCCCTTGAAGTCCCTTGTTATTAGTTGCGGCATTACTCAGATTATTGATGAATTAACACGGATTCTTAGTCGTAACTTGACGTTTGCTAGTCATCAAGACCCCTTTGCGACCGCCAATCCGGTGATTTAGACAATCACCGTAACTTCTCCGATAATCATAAATAAGCGCCTAAACTATGCAAAATGTTGGCATTACAAATCTGTTTAATAGAAAACATTTAGGGATTATGTTTAAACTTTTTTTTTGGTATGTGATTTGTTTTCGCTCTGACGACTCATTTGAAAATAATAAAAAACCTTGGTTATACTAAAGTTTCAAAGATTCTGTGGCATCCAAACATTTTGTTTAATTACAGTAAAGCATAAACCTTAACGTCATAAACCGTAATATTGTTATTAGCGTTCGAAATAGAGAAAAAAAACAAAATAGAGGAAACTAACACCAGTTTTCTGTAGACTTTTCAACCTATTCAACAGAAAGGGAACATTTCTTTCCTGCTGGAAATGTGCCACAGTTCATGGAAAAGGCTATCAATCAGCATCTTCTTAAATATCTTGAAGGATTCAACATTATTAGCAATTACCAATATGGCTTTCATAAACATAGACCAACATGTAACACATGTTTGGAACAATGAAGTTGAACACTTTGGAGAATCTCGAGCGTTGCTCTTGACGTATCCAAGGCATTCGACCGTATTTGGCACGATGGACTGTTGGCTAAGCTACGCTCTTATGGTAGGTCTGAAAAGTTCTATTTGTGGCTCTCATGTTTCCTCAGAGAGCATTCTTGACAAGTGGCGGTCGACGGATTTCTTTCTAACACCTTTAATATCAACGCAGGTGTGCCCCAAGGCTCCATACTGTCTCCTACTCTCTATCTCATTTACATTAAAGATCTGCTGGAAAAGACCGGGAATCCAATCTGCAGGCGGCAGTTTTTTTCTAAAAAAGTTAACGTTGGTGAACCCGACATAGTCATGTCGGGGCACTCCATTCCCCTAGCATCGTCACTCAATTTGTTGGGCTTTAATTTGGGAGCAAATATGTCCTGGCATGAACATGTTGCAGGCATAGCAAGGAAAGCTTCTCAATAGCTGGGAATATTATTTCGGACCAGAAAGCTTTACACTCCACAACAACTGATAATTCTTTACAAAGCTCAAATTCGACCAACTATGGAATATTGCTCACATATTTGTTGTGTTCCCAAATACACATTGCATTTGTTGGATCCTGTTCAGAGAAGAGCTGTTCGTCTGATTGGAGACCCGGAACTGACCGGCGGCCTTGATTCGCTGGAACATCGAAGAACGGTTGGCGACATGAGTCTGTTCTACAAGTATTTTCATGGAAAATGTTCGAAGGATGTAGCCTGCTTAATTCCTCCCAGAGTGGTGCATGTTAGAAATATACGTCGCACTAATACTTCACATTCGTATGAGGTTCAGCTTGTTACTCCGCGTACAACGCTTTTCAAGCAGTCTTTTATATGGAGAACATCATCCCCTTGGAATAATTTGCCCAGGGCTGTACTTCTCACCGAGTACAATTTACAGCGATTCAAGAACAAAGTGAATCGCTTTTTCCACACACATGCCGCTTCTGAAGAGCTTTAGGGACTTCCCTGTAGCACGTGTGCTAGACCCATAAAAAAACAAATAATGTAGGAAATTAAAGAGTTAGTAATTAAAATTTAAAAAAAGTAATTAAATAATTAAAAGCAAGCTCTTTGTCTGTCCGAACAATTTGACCTATTTTTGGTTGGTTGCTAAAACAGTTAGCTAAAAATTCACTAAATCAACTATACCACAATTAATACCCACAAAACTATTGCAACGACAACTATTGAAACAGGCAACTTATTAGCTGAACTCCTTGCTGCTCAAGTTTCGAGGAGAAATATGACTTACTGTCTTAATTTGTAATGTGAACTGATATTTCTGTACACGTGACACTCTTGTAGTATTGTCACAAAAAGTTACACACTTAAACAGTTGTTTTTACTTACCAGTAAATATGATTCAAATGAACCATTATAAGCTGTAAGATAACTAAAAACTTATTTAGTATGTTTTTGGATTTAATGAATATATTGTCTTAAAAGAGAATCAAATTAATATTTTGTTGTAAGAATAATTGCTCTAATTATTTGCTTAATCTTTTGTTCCCCAATGTGGAATATTTCTTAGTTATACAAGCTATTAATATTTGTCACACAAACCATATTATAAAGGAATTGCTTTCTTTCATCACTAATTGTAACATTAATTTTATTTACATTAGCAAATACAACTACTGAAAGTATAGGAGAAATCTGTCTGATATAGCGTAAGCGAAACCGAAACGAACAGATCCGTATTCGTAGTAAAATAAACTTTCCGCTATTGTAAAAGGAAGTTCTTTGACTAAATTAAGAAAATACTCGGAGAGCTCTGTTTACGAATAGCTGTTGACGGGGTTTCTTTGTAGCATTTTCACTATCAACGCTGATGTGCTCCAAGGCTCTATAGTGTCTTCTTTCCTTACATTAGTTAACTGCTGGAAAGAACTAGAAATTCAATCTACAGCTTTACCGTTGACGGTACACTTGTTTCTTCAATTGTCTTAAATGCTCGATCTTCAGTTATGTATGCAAATTTCCGCAGACAGCAGGAAGTTGTTCAACTCAACAAACACCTGGAAGAAAATCTGTATTGAGATGATAGTAACTAATTCAAAGCTACAAAAACCGTGGCGGCAGTTTCTTCTAAAAAAAGTTAACGTTACAGAACCTGACATATTGCATGATGAAATACTCCATTTCTTCAGCATTCTCATTCAATTTAACTTAAGAGCAAATATATTGGCATGAAATTGCATGCATCTTAAAGGCAGTTTCTTAAAAGCGAGGAATATTTTTTCATATTAGGAAGCTTTATATTGCATAATTTTTAATCCTTTACAAAACTCAAATTCGACAAACCAAAGAATACTTCTGCCATATTTGGGACTCTCCTTACCCCTCAGAAGAAATCTATTCGTATGACTGGAGACCCCGAAGTCACCTTGATTCCTCAGGACATTGAAAATCTGTTGGCGTCTTCATTTTATTGTGTAAGTATCTTCATGGAAAGTGTTCGATGGATGTAGCCCGTTTAAGTCCTCCCAGAGTAGAACATGCTAGGAATATATGTCGCGCTGTGATATATTATATCACAACTTACGACAGTGATACATTATATCATAGCTTATAACCGATATATTACATTAGAACTATTGAAAATATGAACTTGAATCACAGGGCAAATTATAATGCTTGTAGTAAGTTACTCCTGAGTGTGTTTCTAAAGTGTTGAATATTTTAGAGAAAATATAACCTTAAAACATGCCTACAGTTTAATTTCCGCCAGTCTCTATCTATCTATCTATCTGTCTCTCTGTCGATCGACTGACACCATAGCTCCCGAACGAACGAAATCTCGATTTTAGAGAGTGACCCCAAAAACAGGCCCAGAATCGCCCGTTTTAGCACCCTAGAATTCTGATACAAATTGTATGCTTGTTTAGGATGAGGGACTTACTCGACATGCGACATGCAGAAATCATAATTTTTAAAATAGATTTTTGCAACATACGAGATTTAAACTCTAACATAAATTCAGTGCACCAAATAAACCTCATGTACTCGCTCTCTGTGAAACCAAGGTCAGTTCATCGACCAGCACAGTCAACTATCCTTATCCTGGGTACGACTTCCATTCCCGATTTAGGCGTCTTTTCCTCAGAAGCGGCCTCTCAAGGTTCATCTGCATCCTTTATAGACCACCAAGTAATACTAACTTTAGAACCCTTTTCGCTTTTGTTTACAGATACCATCAATCATTTACAAATTATCTATCCAAATGCCGAAATTGTCATCCACAATATGAAATGGCTTAGGTATTCAAATAATACCAACGAACAAGGTCGTGAAACTCTCAGTCAGTTGTGGCCTAATTCAACTTATTGACAAATCTGCACGGATCCCTGATCGTGGCGGGGAGTTCGCCAGTCTTCTTAACCTGTTTTTTAACCACCAATCCAGAGATTTACATAGTCACCGTAAATCCACCTTTAGGTTTTTTCCGACCATAAACTGCTTTCGACACCGAGTATCCTTACCAGTCAGTATCAGAGAGGCGCCTAAACCGCGCAAGATTTGGCACTACAAATCTGCTAAATGGGAAGAACTCATGGAATATTTTCGAACTTTTCCTTGGTTAGACGTTTGTTTTTCGATCCGATGACCCATCTGACTTTCGCCAAAGAGGTTTTTCGATGTGATTTTTGGCTGGTATGGAAGCTTATATCTCTTTTTCGAAGAAATGCCCTTCCAACGGTAAGCCTTGGTTTGACCGAAAATGCAAAGAAGCTGTTGCTTCTAAATATCTTGCCTACCGACAACGGGCGTGAAGATCCTAACGCCATAAATCGTAACATCTTTGTTCGTGCCTGGAACAGATGCAAAGAAATTAATGACGAAACCAAGGAGGGCACACAATCACCGAATTAGAAACAAACTTCTCGCTTGTCCCAACAATTTCAGGTCCTTTTTGGTCAGTCGCTAAGGCAGTTACTCAAAATTTCACCACCATTCAGACGGCCAGATAATTCTGTTGCAACAACACCTGTAGAGAAAGCGATGTTGTTAATTTAACTCTTTGCTTCACATTCTACTGTCGATTTCCAAGAAAAAACACCACCTACTATGTTTCCCATAATGCAGTCAAGGATGCCCGATATTGTCTTCAGACAGCTTCTGGCGCTGACGGAATACCTGCCATAGTACTCAAAAACTGTGCGAGGGAACTATAACACCAGTTTTCTGTGGAATTTTCAACCTATCCTACAGAATGAGAATATTTCCTTCCTGCTAGAAATGTGCCACAGTTCAGCCGATACCTAAGAAAGGCAAGAAGACCTTGCCAAATAACTACCGGCCAGTCGTACTGCTTTCAGTATATCGAAGGTCATGGAAAAGGCTATCAATCAGCTTCTTCTAAAATATCTTGAAAGATTCAACATTATTAGCGACCATTAATATGACTTTCGTAAACATAGATCAACAGGAGATCTTCTGAGTTATGTATGGAACAACGCAATTGAACACTTTGAAGAATCTCGAGCGTTGCTCTTGATATATCTAAGGCATTCGACTGTGTTTGGCACTATGGATTATTGGCTAAGCTACGCTCTTCTGGTATGTCTGAAAAGTTCTGTTTGTGGCTCTCATGTTTCCTCAGAGATCGTTCTTTACGAGTGGTAAGCGATGGAATTCTTTCTAACACCTTCACTATCAATGCCGGTGTGCCTTCATACTGTCTCCTACACTCTTTTTTATTTACATTAACGATCTGCTGGAAAAGACTGGGAATCCAATCTACAGCTTTGCAGATGACAGTACGCTTATCTCTTCATTCACTTTGAAGGCTCGGACATTGGCTACTCAACTAAATATCCGCAGACAGCAGGAAGCCATCTAACTTAACAAAGACATTGAAGAAATTCTATCTTGGGGGGGTGACAGTAACCCTACAAACCCCCCCCCCCCCCCCCCCCAAAAAAAAAAGTTTTTTCTAAAAAAGTTAACTTTGCTGAACCCCACATAGTTATGTCGGGGCACTTCATTCCTCTCGCATCGTCACTCAATTTGTTGAGCGTTCATTTGGGAACAAATATGTCTTGGCATGAACATGTTGCAAGCATAGCAAAGAGAGCTTCCCAAAAGCTAGGAATATTATTTCGAACCAGACAGCTTACGCTCTACAACAAATTCTGTACAAAGCTAATTCGACCACGTATGGAATACGGCTCCCATGCTTGGGCTTTGCTCCGAAACATACACTGCATTTGTTGGATTCTATTTAGAGAAGAGCTGTTCGCCTGATTGGAGACCCGGAAGTGGCTGGCGGCCTTGATTCGTTGGAACGTCGAAGAACTGCTGGCTATTTGAGTCAATTCTATAAGCATTTTCATGAAAAGTGTTCGATGGATGTAGCCCGCTTAATTCCTCCCAGAGCGGTGCAAGCTAGAAATACACATTGCGCTAATACTTCACATCCGTATGAGGTTCAGCTTGTTACTCCTCCTACAACCTTTTTCAAGCAGTCTTTTATATGGAGAAACTCAGCCTTTGGAATAATTTGCCCAGGACTGTGTTTCCCAAGGAGTACAATTTATAGCGATTCGAGACTAACGTGAATCATTTTTTTCCGCACATGTGTCGCTTTAGGAATTTCCCTGCAGCACGTGTGCTAGACCCATAAAAAAAACTCATGACAAAGTTTTGAGTTGAGTATACTTTTGGTTTTTTGAGATGAGAGGTATTAAAGTTATAATAAACGGGTAATATTAACAAATATGCGCGATCAAATAAAGTTCTATAGCTAAATTTTTATCGCACTAGATGTCGGCACTTCCAAAAATTCCCCAATACGAACTTGCAGAACAAACAAGACGTATTTTTGCCATTCCGATTTTGCACCCCTTTCATTCTCAATTTCGTTAGATTTTCACCCCTAGAAAATACGGCTCGCTCTTGGCATCGTTATGTGTGTTGTAACATTCATTTTTTCCTAGATTTTAAGATGTTACAAAACCGTGTTTCTTACTCTAATTCATAAATTCATAAATTTTGAGTTAAGCAGGTGAATTTAAATCTTATTACAGTTTTTTATATTTGGTTATACAGTGTAACTCAACCAGTAGTAGGCGCATGTGAATCGATTTAACTTATTTCATTTGCATTGAATGTGTCTGGACTATGATTAAGACGAGGCATCATCGGTCCTTGTCTATCAAGTCGCGAGTTTAAGATTCCCGTCTCATTTAGCGTTCCTGAAGTGAAGCAGTACATTTTGAAGACTTCACTTCGAAGGAAGGGGAACGAAGAGGTATATAATCCGCCATTTCCAATTAGAGGGGCCTTTTTTTCCGGTCCAGCATGTAAGAGAGACTTTCTCCGTCTTCCAAGTAGTGAAGACATCGTTTTTTGCCGTCGATGAGTGTGTTTTTTTTTTTTTATCATCAGGTCGTTTCTAAAATATTCTACCCATCCTAAAACATTTTGGGTCGAGGGTTCATAAGTTACCCAAATAAAAATAAGGAGATAGTGTGTGTGAGGCATTATTTTGATGGGAAACGCACCAGGAAAGGCCAAGGAGTTGATAGAAAAACTACGAGGAGAAGTCAATCAGTAAGTCATTACTGACTGCAGTTTAAATATCTTACTTCCTTTCTACAACATGTTTTCCCAAGGACTACGTAACACGAGCAATCCCGAAAGTCGGTTTCACGAGAAATGAATATAGAACAATCTTTCGATATCGTGCCTATTTTTTAAAGCCAATTTTTCATTCTCAAGACTAAGTGATACGAAAAAACTATGCTCATCTATCTATTATAATCATTCTAAGTTAAAGACTATTCGTGAATTTGTGCACTTTCATAGCATAAAAGGTCTACTTAATCTTAAGGGTGTAATACACATAAGAATTTTTTTATTTTGTTAATATACTTTTCTCTGTATTAGCATAGTGTTTCACTGACCTCCCGTTCTATCTTACAGGATCTATAAGTTGTACATTATTCAATTTTCTAACAACAACCAAAGAGTCTTCAGTATTTTTTCATTTTTTGAGCTGAACTTAGATTCTTTTAACTCTAAAATGATTAGTGCCCAAAATAGTACAAACTAGGCTTGAAACAACCGTAGAGAATATTTTCAAAAGGCCTACAAAAATTACCTCGATCTCCACTTTTCTCCAAACTAAACGGGATAGCTTATATCTTATTTTTGTTCTCTTACAGCATTTAATATCCACTCAATCCATTCTCAAAATTAAGATATACATAAGGGGCAAATAGTGGCTCTTATTTAATAAATAATGCATTTATATAAGATATAAAAGAAAGAGTACACACTATAGCGTATGTGTGAAAATGTAAATGGGCTGTTTTGTCATACACACAATATATCTCTACATCGCTTATTAAACATCATTTGTGTAACATACATCCAAATAGGTTTGAAGGCAAAAAAATGGTAACTTACATCCGTTTTACCTCAAAAAATAAATGTATACTCAACTTGAAACATTGTCATGAGAAAGTCTTCATCATTAACAATCATTTATCATACAATTTGTATTAGAATTTAAGGGTGCCAAAACGAGTAATTTTTGGAATTGCTTTTGACTTGATCATATAATCCTTATGGCAGGAAAGCAACTCATAGTTGTTAAGTGATAACGTTTTAAATAAAGGAAATAAACGTAATGAGACGCGTTTAATATTCCCTAGTTACAATAGAATAATTATTTGATAAAAACATTTTTTTTATTATTTCCAATAAACAAGACTAATTAATTTTGTTGGTTTGCATTTATGCCATTTAGTGACATATAATGAAACCAGGATAATAGGTCGATTATTGCCTCTACGTAATTTGAATTTTCCTGCATTGTAATGATCACAATTAATTAAACTGTCATGCAATCCTGGAGGTCGGATAATATACGGGCAATATTACATCAAAACCCCTTAACTCACAGAAATGGCGGTGTTCCCTAAATTAACATTTCTGATGAAAATATATTTACTAAGACGTTTTACTGGGTATATTGTATGTTCAGGCTTCCTTTGTAATAGGTTTTATTCCTCAATAAAACGAATCATTTAACTAGTCTATATGAAGGTATTTAAAGAACAATTCTAGATATGTAAATTCATTGAAAATAGTCTGAAAGAAAATTTTGAAATTGGTTTTTAAACTGTTAGCAACTAGGTGTCATGCTGTTTATTGTATGCAAATAAATTTTGCTAAAAAATAATTACCGGAAAACCTTAAAGCGAGTGTCTTAAGGATATGGAAATTGTTGTGAAAAAGTTCCCTACATTTTAGAATTTCATTTCTATAAAGGTACAAATAGTGAATAGGCCTATAAAGAAATTTGTGTTTTCTATGGTCAAGGTGTTGTGTTATCAAAAGTGACAGCCAAAAGATGGTTTAGTCGCTTTCGTTCTGGAAATTTCGATGATAAAGATGCTGCTCACACTGGTCGACCCACGATAGAAAAAAGGGTACAGAAGTTTGGAAAAGAGAGAGAAAAGTTGAGCATGATTGGCATATAAGGGGCTATCATATATGATTATTCATCACTAAACAATTTTAAACCAACTATTTACAGAAAGCTGGCTACAAAAAGAAGCACGATCATTGGGTGCCACATGCTTAGACGCTAAAAAAAAAATTACTCCAATAAATTTCCATCTGCAAATCTCCAAAGAAACGTAGCGAAATCCAGCCATTTCTGAAACGATTGATCATATGCGATGAAAAGTGGACCATCTACGAAAGTAATGTATGAAAAGGATCGTGGTCAAAAAAGGATGGTAAAGCTTGGAGTGGTGCCAAAAAAAACATGATGCTGTTTGTTAGGTGGGATTGGAAGGACATCATGCATCATGAGCTATTGCATCCTGGTCAAACGATTGATTCAATACTATCAGCCATTGGTGCAAGCGATTGAAAAAAATCAACCGGAACTAATCAACAGGATGGGCGTCGTCTTCCACCGTGACGACGTCAGACCACACACATCTTTGATGACTCGGCAAAAATTGAGATAGTTTGGCCAGAAGTTTTAATGCGCCCACCATATAGTCCACATCTTGTACCGTCAGACTTTTATTTGCATCGATCTCTGCAGACAGAACTTCCTCAATGGTGTTAAGTTAGTTAGTAGCAAGCCTGTGAGAACCATTTGTTACAAATTTTTTTGTCCAGAAACCACAGAAGTTTCCTTTTAAAATATAAGAAATCATTAATGTCAATATTTTGACTTTCAAGGGTTCACTACTTTTTCGACAACTCTCTGTATTATATATATATATATATATATATATATATATATATATGTATAGATATATATATATTATAATATATATATATATATATATATACTATATATATATTATATATATATGATATATAATATATATATATATATATATATATATATAGAAATATATATATATTATATAATATTATATGTATATTTATATATTATATATATATATATATATATATGTATCAAATATATATATATATAGTATATATATATATATATATATTATATACTCATATATATTATACTTTATATATACAATATATATATATATTTATATATATATAAATAACATCTATATATATATATATATAATATGACTGTAGAAAGCTGCACGATATCAAAATGTCAACGTGCAGTTTAAAGTACAAGTTTAAACTTCCATAGTTGAAATAAAGCCGTAAAAGTTCAGAGTGCTATCGATTAAGCATTAAAAAAAAGCACTTGTATAATTGCCCCATTAAAGGCTTACTGGTACCTAAATTAAAAATAGTTCCAAGTCATAAGCGTATTAAGTGTTATATAAAAAAATCGTTTACATATGTAAATGAAAAAGTGTAACAGTAAATAATATTTTATTACAAGCGTATATTATGGCAGCGATATGATTGCAGGGGCGTATACCAATAAGGAGACAGAAAATCTTTTTGATAAGTCCAGTTAACATCTGGGTAGTCAATTCCTTTAGTATCTACAATTTAATGAGAATCTAAGGGACATGATCGGGAGATGATAAGCTCAACCAACTGCTTTTTTTAACGGTCTTGTTGTATACTTTCCAAAAACTGTAATTACTGCTACTGCCTACTCTTTGTGACATAAAAGTAAAGTTATATTCTTGTTGAGGGAATGACCTTTGATATATCCCAGTCTACTTTGCTGCGAGAGGGACACGGTCTGCATCATTAGCATTTTTGGTCTAAGTGATTGCTCACTATCATATATTATCTCCACAACTTTCATCGGAATCAGCGATCGTGATCCAACCATTCTGGAGCTTTAATGTATTTCCTACCCAACAGCCGGAGTGGAACTATTTATATCTAATACGTCACTATTTCTAGTACGAGCAGGTTTCTAGCAACAGTATACAGGTAAATAAATGTGAGATTAAATCTGGAATCGCACGCATAGTAAACCACAGCGGAAGGATGCCGTTAACATAAAAGTAGATAATGTACCAAACATTTTTCGTACCATATTTTCTTTGAAACGAATTATAATACTCATTAAATAAATCACCTTCGTCCAACAAAGGCCATGCCAAATACATGTAAAGAACTGAGTTGATTTGATTGGTCCGTAACTCTTTGTGACAAGTACATCTTCAACAATAAAATTACTTAATTACTTTGTTAACTGTCACTAAAAGGAGATTTGTAAAGAGTTTACAATTGCGTTATCGCGTTTTCGTAGTACAACTACATTGTCTACAAGTCGTAGTTAAGCGTTTTTGACAATGTAGTTGTACTACGAAATCCGCGATAACGCGATGTAAAATCTGTACAAATATATTAGTGACGGCTAACAAAGTAAATAAGTAAATTTTAATGTAAAGAACTGCTCTAAAATTTGTATTCTGGGAGAAACTACTTAAATTGGAGCCACAACACATATTTCGTATCGTATCCAATTGAAATTCAGTTAAAAAAAAGCGACACAAAACCTAAAAGTTGAAGTATTTTTCTAAGGCTAATATTTAATTAAACAAATGTATTGAATTCAAATATCTATACTGAGGTTTTAATTCTAGATTAAACATTTTTTAAGAAATTAGATTGATTTTAGTTTTTATGATTACTATAAACAGGGGAACTAACAGTTCGATCCTTGTATTTGGCGAGAAAGTCGTCCATAGAGAGTTCTTCTGTTCGCACAGTATCACGTCTTGATGTGAAAATTGCAAGAATGCATTACTAACGTCTAGTGGTCATGGCCGTAAAAAAATGTGCTGTTGCATGCGAGAAGGACTGGTAAGTCTGTTTGTGGCTCTCATGTTTCCGCCTCAGAGAGCGTTCTTTACAAGTGGCCTTCGACGGATTTCTTTCTAACAACCTTCATTATCAACGCCGAGCTGTACTATTCTGTCTCCAACTCTCTTTCTCAATTGATATTAACGATCTGCTGGAAAAGGAAAGAGAATCCAAACTACAGCTTTGCAGATGACAAACACTTATTCTCGCTTCATTCACTTTGAATGCTCGGACATCGACTACTCATGACGAATATCCGCAGACAGCAGGAAGTCGTTTCAACTTAACAAAGTACCTGGAAGAAATTCTATCTTGGGGGTGACAGTCAACCAAGTGGAATTTAATGTTACAAAAACCCAGGCGGCAGTTTTTTCTAAAAAAGTTAACGTTGCTGATCCGACATAGTTGATGTCGGGCACTCCATTCCCTTAGCATCGTCGCTCAATTTGTTGGACGTTAGTTTGGGAGCAAATATGTCCTGGCATGAACATGTTGCAGGCATAACAAGGAGAGCTTCCCTCAAAAGTTGGGAGTATTATTCGAACCAGGAAAAGCTTTACACTCCACAACTGTTAATTCTGTACAAAGCTCAAATCAACCAACTATGGAATACTGCTCCTATGTTGGAGGTCCGCTCTCAAACATATACTGCATTTGTTGGATTTCTATTCAGAGAAGAGCTTGTTCGTCTGATTGGATGACCCGGAACTGACCGGCGGCCTTGATTCGTTGGAACGTCGAAGAACAGTTGGCGACTTGAGCCTATTCTACAAGTATTTTCATTGGAAAGTGTTCCAAGGATGTGGCCCGCTTAATTCCTCCTAGAGCGGTGCATATTAGAAGTACACGTTCGCGGCTTTAATACTTCATATCCGTATGGAGGTTCAGCTTTTTACTTTCCTCGTACAACGCTTTTCAAGCAGTCTTTTATATGGAGAAAACAATCGTCCCTTTGAAATAAATTTGCCCAGGACTGTGTTTCCCACCGAGTACAATTTACAGCGATTCAAGAACAACGTGGATTTCGCTTTCTCCGCACACGTGTCGCTCCTATAGCGCATTTAGGGACTTCCCTGTAGGACGTATGCTAGACCCATAAAAAAAAATTCTACGAATGGTGAGAAATTGTGTTAAGCGGCGATGAGTGTTGGTAATCGTGATACTTGTAAGGGTTGTGTTCTAAATTTCAAACAAATAAAACGCGCAGTTTTGTTTGTTGGAAGCTATTGCAAGTAATCAGTGTTACATGTTTCGTAAAAATAGATAGAGCCGAGTATTGTGCAATCCTAAAAAATGTTTATTCAAAAAAGTGGTCTGTAGCCCAGATAGAAAGTGAACTGAAGAAAGTTCATGGGGAATCTGCCACTAGCATACAATACCATTTATTATGATGATAAATGAATTTAAACATGGCCATACAAGCACTGCAGATGCCACACCTTTATGACACCCGATTGAGGTATTTTCTGAGGAAATGGTTAATTAAATTCATGGTATCGTGACGAAAGATCGTCCAGTTAGGGTTTGTGAGATTGCTGAAATAGAATCATATGAAATGAATTTCCAAAATAAAAACGCAACGGGGAAGGACATTTCAAAATCATGTTTGGAAAAGTTGCAACATAATCCTAAGGACACCCAGGGAACAAAACGGCAGCCAAAACAGAGGGTTGGCGAAGGCGAAAGTATATCGAAAAAAATAAAAAACGGTTTTATCGGCGGGAAAAATAATGACTGCTGGTTTTTGAGACTTACAGGTCTGCAAACATGATGCACTATTTGAAAAAGGGTAAACAATGACTGGCTCTTATTATGTAACTTTTGGAATCAATTGTATTTTGAGTTGAAGCAGAAGCGACCAATTAGCACGGCAAAAAAGCGCTCCTCCTCATCCAACCTATTCCCCAGATTTGTCCCCAAATCCTTTTTTTTGTTTTCTATTCTCAAAAGCTGGCTTGGGGAGAGAAGGTAATCTGTGCTGTAAACTAGGGAATAAAGAAATTGGCATTTTGCATTAAGCTAATGAAAATTATGTGGAGAAATAATTTTTTGTGTTAAAAAAATGTTATTTTTCTTGGTTTTTTTACAAGACTTTTCAATCCACCCTAGTATATTTCTCACATAAAAAAGTAGACTTCATGTAGATCTTTATATAGAGTATGTTGGGAATGAGGAATCTTTAGCGCAATGACCCTACTCAGTAGATATATCACCACTACCCCAAACACTTTATTTTTGCAAGAGTCCACCGTCGCTCCTGATGAAGCTAACATGGTTAGCGCAAATGCGCGTCGAGTGCAATAATAAAGTGTTTGGTGTAGTGGTGATACATACTGAGTAGCTTTATTAGAGAGCAGAAAATTTTAATTATGGAAACGTTTCAACATAATAATCATCAACGATTTAATTTGTCTTTGTTGCTCATGCAAACGTTAACATTGATAATAAAATCGGATATATAGTAATATGAAATTGGTTAAAAAATAATTTAATTTTGCGGAGTAATACAAAAATTTGTAATTCTCCAATATTAAATTTATAGATGTTAGTAGATAACATATTGCGTCAAATTTTTATAATTTTAAATTTTTTCTTTGATGGCCTTTTCGCTTTATTAAATGAAATGAATTATTTATGTTGTTTGTCGTTTTGGTTGGTTGGGTTTTATTTTTTTGTTTGACTATTTTAAGGACTGTTTCTCATGGGCATCAGATTGAGCTTCTACTATTTTCTACAGGTATTGTTTATTGCAATCACACAGCGTTCCTTCAGATACCATTGTTTATTTTTTTGGGCAGCAACATTTAAGTTTGTTTTTGGCTAACTCATTTTATAGTACTGACATTTTTATAACATATATTTGGTGAAATCTTGTTTCATATAGCTTTCGGCTGTATTCTTGAAAAATAAAGCCAAACTTCAAACTAGCTCTCGAAATCTTACGTAACGTTTTTGCATAGAAGTATACTCTGTGAAATAATTTATTTTAATTGAATAACGGATACATCCAGCAAAATCACAAATGGAGTGTAAATATAACACTTTCCTTCAACACACAATAGTGTTTGAACTATTGTGGTCTCTAGGGACATTTGCGGAAATAAAAGATTAATGAAAGAAGTGGACAAATTAGCGCAATTCGAAGTTACAAGGACCATACATGGATCCACGTCCGCCAAACAAATGGTTCATATATCAACAACATCTCTTACTGTTGGCTTGCAACATTTGGCCAAAGACATGCAGAGGACGGACGGAATTTGCTAACTAATAACTGGTTGTCCTTTGTTTACCAAAGGCCCCATACCAAACTAGTGGGTGCTGAAACTGATCGTCGGTCATCTGTCACCTAAGGGAAACATTTACAGAAAATGAGCATTCACAATAGTCTGACTCACCCTACTGACAAGGTGACGAAGAGGAAGAAACCCCTAAGCATATCCCTATTGTGGACATACATCCTTTAAACTCGGAACAGATGTTCGGAGATACATGTATGTCGTGACAATAATTTACCATTTGAAAAGGACTTGGAAAGAAGCAATAAATCTTGTTAAGGGACAGATGCTAATGTAACCAAAAGAGGGGACAAAAGGAAGCACAATATATGCCCAAGACGGCCTGCAGTGCACAAATACACACACAATTCGCCTACCCCCGTATACAAACCCATAACCTAAAAGAAATATTTTGGCTTACATTCATTAAATCATGACAACGGAGATGAGGGAGACTTTCCGCTATAGAAGTTTTACTTTACTGTGTATACCAAAATATAGGAAGTTTTTAAAATTCGGCTCATGTACTTTAAAAAGGTGAAAAGACCTATGATGGAGGTTGCGCCCCCTATTCCGACTAGTCAGTGAGCCGTTATCTCGTTTGCTTCTCATCTTGACGCCATGATTAAAACGACTGTGCATTATTTAACAAGGAAATCATTATGAAGGAACCAACACTTCGGGAGTATGTTGTTTGACTACTGTCCTTGGTAATCCGATATTTGTATGTGACCTATGGCAAATAGCATTAATATTTCTTCTGTCTAAAATATTATATTTGATTTAAATATATTTTTCTTGAAACGAAAAGCTCCTCATTAAATGCTGCATGCTGCAGCTGCACACGCATGCCTGCATTTTGAAATACATGTAGTTTTTTTGGACGTGAAATATGATAAAAAAACGTTTACTGCTTTTAAAGCGTACGCTAAGCCTACAAAATTTCAAAGGATGATAAAATAATATCTTTAAAAATAAAAAAAAGAACCGGTCAAGTGCAAGTTGAACTTGCCACAATTAGTGTTCCGTACGTTTGATTGTTTCTTAAAATAAAAATTTTTGTTACGGTAGGTATTAAAATAGTCCGTTGAGTTCCACAAAACACACCCCCAAATGAGTTTTTCAACAAAGTTTGTTTCCAATCTTTTACTGAAAACCTGGTGACCTTGAAATTTTTGTTTTTTTTTTTTATATACCAAATAAATTATTAAAGCTAATTACACATCGTGCTAATTTTCGTTTACAAGTACTTTACCCCGTGGAGAAAATATTTCCCAGATTTTTTTCAAACATTTTTGATCAGTTACTTTTCGAGAGATACGGTAGAGAACAGCGATATTTTACAAGTAATACGAAGAAAAGACGTGCGCAAAGTATTACATTATCTATATATTTTTTACTCGTGTTTTTCAACAAGCTTTCACTTGACACCATGACTCGATGACCTCTAGGGGGGGGGGGGGGGGGGGGGGGGGGGGTAGTAAAAAAAAAATTTTTTTTTCACGTCCGATTGTTCCACCCTCTCAAAACGGAACCCCTTTAAGTCAAAATTTATGGTTACGAGGGGTATACAATGCACCCCCGTGACTTCTCACAAAAACACACCCCAAATGAGTTTTCAACCCAAAGTTTGTTTCCAATCTTTACTGAAATCTGATGTCCCCTTGAAATTTTTGTTTTTTTTATATAACAACTATATAATTATTAAAGGTCATGCACTCGTGATAATTTACGTTCAATCTACACCCCGTGGAGAATATTCCACAAAATTTTTTTCGAAATTTTTTGATAATTACTTTTCGAGATAAGGCCCGGGAATCAGCGATTTTTTCGGCGAATTTTTAAAAATAATACAAAGCAAAGGTGCGCGCAAGAATAATTATTATATATACTTATTTTTTACTCGTGTCATCACAAGCTTTCATTTGACCACCACAAACTCGCCCCCCCCCCCCCCCCCCCCCCATGACCTAGGTAAAAAATTTTTTTTTTTTCATTTTCGTACTTCACCCCCCAACCAAAATCTAACCCTTAAGTCAAAATTTAACTTCTCAAACCTACATGGGCTCGATTAAGGCCATCAATTTCCTATATTATTACCAAATTTCACCCTTCTCTGTCACAATAGTTTCGAGAAGAAAATCGTGTGAGACAGGGGCCAGACCGACAGACCGACACCGAAGTGCATCTTATAACTGTTCCGTACGGAACATTACAATGATATCGATAACAAACTAATGGCCTTGCTTGAAAGAACGGGAAATTTTACAAATAAAACACCGTCATCCGTCTAAGGCTCTTTTTTTACTTTTATCGTAATTAAAAAAAAAAAAAACCTGTTCCAGTGCAATTGAACTTGCGCAATTAGTGTTCCGTACGTTGATTGCTTTTAAAATAAAAATTTTGTTACAGAGATATAAAATGATCAGTGACTTCACAAAACATACCCCAAATGAGTTTTCAACAAAGTTTGTTTCCAATCTTTACTGAAATCTGATGACCTTGAAATTTTGTTTTTTTATATACCAGATATAAATTATTAAAGGTAATTCACTCGTGATAATTTTCGTTCAATCTACACCCGTGGAGAATATTCCAGAATTTCTTCAAAATTTTTTGATAGTATTTTCGAGATAAGGCGTGGGGACAGCGATTTTTTCGCGATTTTTTAAAAATTAATACATAGAAAAGTGCGTGCAAGTATTACATTAAATATATATATTTTTACTCGTGTTTTCACAAGCTTTCATTTGACATCACACTCGATGACCTAGTAAAATTTTTTTTTTTCACTTCCGATTTCACCCCCCAAAACTAACCCTTAAGTCAAAATTTAACTCTTAAAACTACACGGCTCTGATGAGGCTATCAGTTCTATATTATTACCAAATTTCAACTTTCTATCTCAAATAGTTTCGGAGAAAATCGGGTGTGACAGACACCGACGTGATCTTATAAGTGTTCCGTACGGAACACTAAAAAATATATTTAAAAAAAAAAATGGCTGGTTTAACCCTTCAGTTATAGTGGGAATCATGCTTGCAACCTCATCTAAATTAACGTTTCTTTATACGGTTAAATATTTTGAAACTGGCTATTAAGGAGTTTCTGGGGGTGCTGATCAAGAATCAGACGACAGACATGAAAATTTCAAAATGGCGGATCCAGTATGACGGCCAGAGAGTACGTATTCATTTAATTTCTTCGAGTAATTTAGAATTTTGTATTTTCATTAACTGTTTTCTTGTACCTCGATATTTAAATGAAATATAAATACTTTATACTTAAAGCTTAGACTTTTATCTTTCATTTCCCACCTTTAAATGTTTTTTTTTTTTATTTTAAGTTTAAGTTGTATGATAAATAATAAGCAAAAATACGTT
>JAHKBH010001165.1:0-25000 GCA_019049505.1 Pachyrhynchus sulphureomaculatus
AAAGTTAGTAGTACTTACATTAGAATTTTCGAGAAAAATTACAGCTTTTTCTGCTTCAAATATAACGTGTTATTCTGTATTTTCAAGCTCCTGTGAAATACTATTGCTCTTTAGATTGGACCGTGTCAAGTTAGAGTTTCGCCCTCAATTGTAGCATAAATCTTCAAGGATTCTATATTCTTTAATCTCGATTAGAACACTTGTAATGGGCAAAATTAATACAAAATCAAGTAGATTTCTTTGCTGTCATTCTTGCCAGGAACAATATTTTTAGTAGGCGTCAGATTGTTCAACCTGTATTTCTTAGCGTTACGAAAATCACGCTTTGGCCGCAGATTCGGTGTCTAAACATCGCAAAATATTGTTATTTTCACAATATTTTTATGGGTTGTATGATGGTACTTTAACATCACCCCAACTATTAACAATAGGTACATACATAGTGGGTTTAGGCATTATTGGAGGTGTTGCGATCTCTTCTTCACTGAATATTTGCAATTCAACTCCTTTGCGGTCAGGGCAGATGTCCTGATGATCCTGCAATTCGGGCTCTGGGATTCTGTGACATGCATTAAAATCACATTCAACTATGTTTTCGCTCTCCTTATATTATTTTTGGCATTTTGTTAAGGGTACTTCCATTCAATTCTTTCAGACATAATAAATTTGACCTCTTGAAAAAAAAAAAATATCCAATCGTTTTTAGTCTTAAAATAGTGGCATAATTTAAAATACTTTATTTTTCAAATGTTTATTTCTAAATTAAAATTTTTTCAAATAAAAATCAAATAAAATGTTTTGTTTACCCACTTTCTTCTCCATATTAGATTTTGGAGACTTTCCTATATGATTTAGTTGATTAACAGATTGAAAAGTTTATTGAATAATTGATTATAAATAAATAAACATTGCATATGATGAATGCCAAGATTTCTTGGTGGGCTAAGATTCCAATTTGCCGATGTTGTCACTACGTTGGACGGATGGTGTCACTACGTTCGACGGACAGGGATGAGATTCTCATCTTAGTATAGTTTAGTAACTTGATAGTAATCATTTTGGATAATTTTGAGACAAGTACATTTGTTGCCTTAAGTTTTAATAATCAATTGCGATGGTTGCAACACCATATTTGTTAGATTTTTGTCCCTGCATTTTGTGTAAGTAATATAACCTTCAAGTGGAAATGACACGGTAGTGACGTTGGAGTCACGACCGAACTCATCTGATTGACCTGAACTCCAAGAGTACAGTAATGCGTCAGAAATTCGATCAAATTTAACTCGGTCTAATCCCAAGAATTAATGCTCATCTAACCAAGCTGTGATAACGCCCTTCAACTTTGATAAAAAAAATTTGGAAAAGGGACTTATTTCGGCGACTACCATAATCACTTTAAAAAAATGTCTCAACCTAGAGCACAGCCTGTATTAGTAGTATAAATAATAAGATTATGGAAGACAAAAATTCCTTAAAACCTTAATGTTTGAAAATTTACTAACAAGAACCTTTTACTACTAGCAAAAAAAATTGTCGAGTCATTTTTGTACTACAGGATTTTTCAAAATTTCGACTCTATTCAGAGCAAGGCTCTTCTTGTTTACATCTAAACACGATCCAGCATTAACAGTGGACTCAAGGGAGGGGTTAAGTGTTGTCAGATATCTAAAATTAATAGTATTCGATGGTTTACCAGCTTACCCTATATTACTAAAAGTTTAATCTAATGAAGTAAAATTATCGTGAATAGTTTTAACTAATAGCGAAGAAAGTAAACAACATTAAGTTTATAAGAACCAGTCGAACTATTTTCCAAGTTTGAACTTCATTAAATTATACATAACTACATATAACCAGCTATTAAAATGAACAAATATAAGTGACAATACTAGTAAGCATTCCCAAGTTTTAGAATCAGACCACATGTGATCATTCGGGTTTCAACCGCTTTGTACGGACGCGGAATACGGTAATTTGCTTATATCACCCGCGTATTATAACTTCAATCCCTCATATCTCAAAAACCAAAAACATTCTCAACTCAAAACTTTGTCTTGAGTAGTAGTAGAATAAGTGGGTGTTACCTTGAGTCCCTGATGTCACCTAGATCTAAAAGTTCTTCTGTAACTCTCCACTAAGTCGAGTCACGGTCGCAGTCCCAGTCCGCCATTTTCTGCCAAGAGACATAGGCTATTCACCCTGACCTTTTGTAGATCTTTGGGTTCACAGAATAGTTGACCCCAGTATCTATATCTTTTTACCATTAGTGTAGGACATTCGCATAGAATGTGAATACTGTCCTCGCTTTCACTCTCGCACAGCCGACATGTTTTTTGCTCGGCCAGTTTGAGGTTATATAGATGGGCTTGTAGTGCCATATGGCCCGTAAGGAGTCCTACACTCAGACGTAGCCTTTGCTTTGACATCGACAAGAGTTCCTTTGTTCCGCCTGTCGTTGTTTGTTTCATAAGGAGTTTGGCTTGACGACACCACACTCCTGCAGTCCAAGAGAATTGGTGTTCTTTGTCCAACCATTCCCTGATTTTGTTTTTACCGAAAGCGAATGGAACTCCTACAATTTGTTCAGGTGGATCCTCTAAGGTGCCTCTTTTGGTGAGTTCGTCCGCTATTTCATTTCCAGATATGCCTTCGTAGCCTGGTATCCACATTAGGGTAACTTAGTTGTTACCTTCTAACGTGTTTAGTTCTTGTACACATTCCCTGATCAGCAAGCTGGCCGTGGTAGATTTGGCAAGAGCCTGTAAAGATACTTTACTATCGCAGCAGATTAAAATTTTAATATTATTTGTCCCTTTCGAGATTTGTATTTTTACACATCTGAGGATGGCTAACACCTCAGCTTGAAAAAACCGTAGCCATATTACCCATGGGTATACTTTCCCTGTGGTTTAATTTATGGCAAAAGATTCCCGCCCCAAAGCGGCCATTAGCTCCCGAATTGTCAGTATATCAAATGTCGGTATTTGGCCTGTTCAGGAGCTTTTGCGTGTCTTTCCTCTCAGGAATATGGACAGAAAAAGACTTAATCACTTGTCTTGTTTTCGTGATTTTATCTTGTTTTAAGACGAATGGATGTTCTTGGAGGAATTTCAGACCCGAGTGTCCTCGGTCCCTACTCCTCCATTCACGTTGACATTTTAGTCTGTACGCTGCTATTCTCGCCGTGTAGATTATGAACTGGTTCAGTGGTGGGACACAGAGTGCTGCTTATAGCGCCTCCGTTGGTGTCGTTCTCATAGCCCCGCCCCTGCTACCCTAAGGTAGTTCCCCTGTAGGCTGCGCAATAGGTTCTTTGACCCCACCGTGCGCACCTGGGCCACCAAATCACTGCCGCGTACGTTAATCTAGGCAACAGCACCTCCCTGTATATCCACAGTGCGACCTTGGGTTACATACCCCAAGTTGTGCCCAGAGCTTTCCTACAGGCCCAAAGAGACGTGTAGAATTTGTTCCTCTTTTCGTTGAGGTGTTGTTTCCAGTTTAGTTTTGGACCCAAACGAACTCCAAGGCTCGTGTAGACTAGTTCATTGCCCCAGAAACTAAGTGGTGCAATTTCTTGGGGTTTGTATTTCCTGGTAAAGATCATGGGATTGGTTGTCATGAGTAAGTCTTCCATCATTAACAATCTTTTAGCATATAATTTGTATCAGAATTCGAGGATATCAAAACGAGCGACTTTTGCCTGTTTTTGGGGTCACTCTATTCAATTTATATATACATATATATATTTTTTTTAATTTGGAAATCTGATAACACTATATATTTGACCGATTAGCAGATAATCCAGTGAAACAATTTTTAGGACAGGTTAGATATGTCTTCGTGTTTTAAGGTAAATGTGAGGTGACCTGACAAATTCCATATATCAAAATGAGTACAGCCTGTACCATAGAAATGACTTCACACCTTTTTTCATTATGCCAATGAAAATTTGTATTCAAAAGCTGAACATCTGCGTAACACTGTCAGACTCAATTTGACGAAGACCGTTTTTTTGCCCTACAGAATTCGCTAAAACACCGAATATAATTCGAAAATAGCCCTATACATATTTTGAAGCCGAAGTTACTCAGGACGTCAAAAATCATATTATAACAAAGTATACATAATTTAACTGCGGCTATTCTTGCCATAAGATTATTGTGTAGTTCCAAAAACGAAAAAATTCTGGTGCATTGGTTCGTGTTCGTGTACATGACCTACGAAATATTGACATCCTTCGTTCTTTTAATAATGCTACGTAATTGTAATTAGGACTTTCCTACTATGGGCTTTTTATATCTTCTTCTTTTCGATACGGACGTAGGAAACCTTCTGGTGTTTGCTTGTGGTTGGCGCCTTTTTTAGGTGTTCCACAGACAAAGGGGACCTACAGTTTAATGCCAGTTCCGAACAGCCAAAGTGAAAGGGCTTTATTAGGCATGATACTACGGGTGGTTTGTCACTGCCTTCCCGAGAGAGGCGTCCGTCGGGTTGTAACGTTTTTTTTTTCCGAGATGAGATTCGAACTCGGGTTTCCGGCGTAGAAGGCCACCTTAACCAGTACGCTATGGAAACCACATTTTTTTAAATCTTGTGCAATGCTAAAATCGTATGATTTTTTTTTCAGAATTAGTGCGAAAAAGGTCTTTTACAGTCCGATACGTAAATTTTAGTAATAACGCCACTTAAATCCCTTAAAAATTTAAATTAAGTAGTATATCTTAACTAAACTAACTTTCATAACAGATAAAATAGATTTAATTTAAAGGAACATTTACTGTACTTTTTACTATGAAATATTATTAGTTCTAACTGAACAGAGTATATTGTTAGTTAACTATTTATTTAAAATCCGGTCGGAAAAAACTTTCCGAATTTTAGTGGTAGGAAAACAATTTAGTGTAGCTGAAGCAACACTAAAAATCTGTATTCATTTTGAAATCAAAAAGGCTAGAAACACTTTACTAAAACTTGTACTATGGAAAAAACTGTTTTCTCTAAACCTACTACTAATTACCGCTATTACTTTGTTGATCGGACGTGCCTGTTGCTCTGATCAACATTTTCCTTATTTTCCTTTTTCTGTTTGCTCCTTATTAGGTTTAAACTACTTTGCGGATCTGCCAGCGAGTAGGTCTCAGGTTCGAATACCGGTGGGTATTCTAAGCCCGGGTAGTCGGCGTGAGGTCTGATAGGTATAGGGAATTGTTGTTGTGCTTGTATTTGTGAAGACTGTTCTAGAGATGATGTGCTAGGCGACAGGCATATTAGCTACAAAAAAATTTGAAAAAATACAAAAATGTCACTGAATTTGGCAGGAATGTATACTGTTCTCCAAACGACCAAATTGAAATCATTAAGGCACCGGGTTTTGAAGATAGAATTTCCGTGAAATTGAGCACTTAACTTTATTTTTTATGCTAGAACTTGTCTGAAATATGTCAAATTTTTAGATTAGTTTTCGTTTCTACCGTGAGTTTTACAATTTTAAATTTAATACGTGGTGTGATCCGAAAGCTTCCGGACTAATGCTATGCTATACAGGCAGGAACGCGAAATTCTAATCATGCTGTGTGTGAAAAATTTAAATATACTATTACGTACAGTTTGTACTGTATGCACGTTTGCGAAAAGGTCTACACGAAACAAGAGTAGCGCGCGTGTTTGAATTTTTTTTTTAAATTCGCAAAAAGTGCTACTGAAAAGTATGAAATCATTCGAAAACCATTTGCGGTTTTCGTGATCTAAGATCGGATGACGTGCGTTCCGGAAGAATTTCAAGTGTAACGTCTGAACTCATCGCCAAAATTCAATAAATTATTCGTGAAGAATTCTAAGCACCTCTGACGAAATGTCTTTTGGTAAGAAAATGGTCAAAGCTTTGGAACGAAAAGAGTTTCGTTCTGCATCACGACAAGCATGCTTTGAAGCTCCAAGCTGCGCCAAAAACTGCCTAAAATTAACTTTAAGTTAAATCGAGTTTATTACCATTATGACTTTACACGTAGTTTAAAAATCTTAAATAAGAACGACATTTTCAAGTGTGTTTCAATTTCTAAAAATACTGTCGCAACTCACTTGTGCTGGACTTGTTGGCCATCCACCGTCAGGATTGGAATGTTGCTTTTTAAATATTGCTCTGTGTAGTTTAGGAGATCCTAAGAATGTCTTTTCTTTTTTGTCTGATTTTCCACTAAATATCTTCGTTAACTTTCCTGTACTCTTGGAATGCTTTTCATCCAGGTTTAACTCGAAAGCGTACGTTGGTGTCGATTTATTGTCAGGGCTCATAGGTAAAGTTATGGGCGTGTACTGTATTGCAGATTTTAACTTGCCTCAAAAAAAAAGTAATATGTGTCGCCTATAACTTGAAGTCGGTAAAAGAAATTCCTTTTTTTTGAGGTTATTGTTGGCATTCCTGTAAACAATGCATTGTGGAAAGATATTCATGTCTAATCATATTTACAGATTATACACGTGGAAGTCTCCACTAGACTGAGCAGACCATATCACCAAAATCAAATAGATTATATTCTAGTGAATAAACATTTTAGAAATAGTGTTGTATCTGTCAAAACATATCCCAGTGCTGACATAAACTCGGATCACAATGCCCTGGTGGGGGTTCTAAGAATTACCTTGAAAAAGTTAAAAAGAAAACAGAAAAACATATACAATTTGCGACAACTTAAAGACGAAAATGTAACAAACTCAAGAGACACAGAGCTAAACGAAAACAAAGAATCTGGCATAGAAAAGTTAAATGAAATAACGAGGGGGCTAAAGAATAAATATCTAACTATGGTACGAACACATAAAAGGAAGGAATGGATGACAGATGACATTCTAAGACTAATGGAGGAAAGACGGTTATACAAAAACAGAGGTAACAAAAGAGAATATAGCAGACTACACACACAAACATAGAAAGAAATTCGAACAGCCAAAGATAGATGGAATGGTGAAAGATGTAAAGAAATAGAGGAGTTGCAGGGAAAGTATGATAGCTTGAATATCTATCGAAAAATCAAAGACTTAAATGGTGAATGGACAACGAAATCAAATGGACGTTTAATAGATCATCAAGGAAACGTTGTTATCGATAAGAAGGAGAAACTAAAGATATGGCAAGACTACATCACAGAGTTATTTTCTGATGCAAGACCCGATCAACCACAATGTTCAACAGACTTGTTTGGGCCCTGTATTACCACCAATGAAGCGTGCATTGCAATAAATCAACTAAAAAATGGAAAAGTCACTGGTCTCGATGAATTCTATGGGGAGTGTTTTAAGCTCTTAGATGGGATTAAATTGTGATCCAAAATAAAATTTATGATTTAGGCAGAATACCAGAAAGCTGGTTAAAGTCTGAGTTTATAACAATCCCAAAAAAAAATACGGAGAATATTGAACAATTAGCCTCTAAGCCATCTTTAAAAACATGAAGTTGTGTGAAGAAAGTATGTCAGCTACACAATTCAGCTAGCGTGATGCCATGGGAATGAGAGAGGCCTCTTATTTTTTATGCAGGTTTTGATTCAGCGACTACCAAAAGGCCTTTGATAGGGTCCAACATCACAAAATGGTCAGAATTATGAAAGACCTTGGGCTAGATGGAAAGGATCTGTGGATTATTAGCAACCTCTATTGGAACCAGATGGCATTTATTGAGACGAAAGGAGAGTGTTCAGAAGGAATATCGATTGAGCGTGGTTTAAGGCAGGGTTGTGTCTTGTCTCTACTACTGTTTAATGTATACTCTAAGCAAATCTTCAGAGAGGCCTTAGAAGAGGCTGATGAAGGAATACTGCTAAATGGGAAGCAATCGATACAGCCTCGAATTTAATATCAGCAAAACAAAGTGCAGTAATCAGCAAGTCTCCGGTTCCTGCTACCTTGTTGATGGTTAAAAATCAACAAAGAACTTCACAATATTCATATCTAGGTACCATGATAAATAAACAGTGGGATCACTCGCAGGAAATTCGTTGCCGTATCGAAAAAGCTAGAGCAGTTTTCCTCAAAATGACATCACTTTTCAAAAGTTCTGCAATAAAGTTAAGCAAAAAAATAAGACTCCTAAGATGTTATGTCTTCAGTGTCCCTCTTTATGGTGTGGAATCTTGGATGCTGACTGAAACCACTTCTAAGAAACTTGAAGCATTTGAATTATGGCTATATCGCGGAATTCTGAAAATTTCTTATACTGACCATATTACCAACGAGGATGTCTTACATCGGATGAACAAGAGACTGGAAATTATGGAAACTGTTAAAGTGGGAAAATTGGAGTATTACACATAATGAGAAATTGCCATAGATATGGATTACTACAGCAAATACTCCAAGGTAAGGTATCTGGAAAAATGGGACTAGGACACAGACGGATCTGCTGGCTAAACCATCTGCGAAATGGGTTCTCAACAAAATACTACCGATCTTTTCAGAGCTGCAGTGGATAAAGTAATAATAGCCAGAAAGATTGTAAACATTCGAACCGAATAGGCACTTTAAGAAGAAGAAGAATCTTATTTATGGTTAAATACCGAACATATTATTGAAATGAGTACTGAATACCCTTCGCGATTTGAAACTGTTCTTATGTAATCATCCAAAAGGTCTGAAAATGACGTCTATAGGTGCTACTAAGTATATGGGCAAGTTGAGAGCATTCGTTAGCAAGTGGGTGAAACGACACTACAGGTAAAAAAAATGTTGATCTACAAGAACGTGGTTCGAGAGGAAAACTCTCGGACAAGGACGAAAAAATGAATATTAACATGTTTTCCTGAAATCCTCAATTAACTTTGCGCCAAGGGGCGTAAAAACTAAAGCAGAAAGGTTTAGATATATCGTATGAAACGATTCGCACTCATCTCCGGGTTAACGATTTAAAATGGAGGAGAAACTATTCTCGTGGGAAGGGGAAAACAGATGGAGATTGGAGCAATGTAATTTTTTCCGATGAAGCTTCATTCTGGGGTTATGTTATCACCCCATAAGCGTGGTCAATTTCCACTAACCGATTGGTTCAACGCACTGTGAAATATCCATGAAGATCCGTGATTGGGGATGTCTTTTGGAAAAAGATTTTGGGAGACAATTTGAACGCTGAAAAAAATGCTTCAGATTTACAGCAAGGCATTAGTACCGACTGCCAAACGGTGATTTGTCGATAAAAATTCTTCAAGGGGAGAACGACCCCAAACATCGGAGTAAAACGTGTAGCCAGTGGAAAGGGGAAACCAGTATCGTCACACTAGATTGGCCATTCCAGTCGCCCGATGCAAACCCAATCGAGAACGTGTAGTCATACATCAAGCCGAAGCTTAGCAGTAAAAAACTGTATACAATGAAGCAGCTGTCACGGCAAATTTGGGCTATTTGGAAATCCTTGCTCCAAGAATACGCGCAAAATCTCGTCGAAAGTATGCCCCAGTGTCGCCAGGCGATCATTGACGCTGAAGGGGACTGAACGAAATACTCAATCATTAGCATTTTACCGGGAATCTTTTGTTGAATGATGTAAAAAACTTTTAAATAAATACATTTTCTAATGAACAATTTACGACACGTTCTTACCTGATAAATAAATGGTCGATTTTTTAAGGTCCAGGGACCTCCGAAGTGAATCAAAAAAATGTTTTTAATGTGTAAGTCCATAATAAGGTGATTTGTAGGTCAAATTGAAAATTTAGCTCCTCAAAATAATAATAAACGTTTTTAAACCTAATTAAGCTGTATAACGTAACAAGAATAAATTACCTTGTTGATTCCCCGCCTTTGCTGGTAAATCCGGGGCAAAGACTTCGAACTCTTTTTCTCAGAGGAACCGAAACTAGTTTGCCTTTTAACTTTCCCAGTTTTTTTCGGTGTTTCATGTGCCATTGTATCATCCAGGATACGGTTTTGCGCAAATTGACTTTCGTTCACTGTTTCTGGGCAATATATCATTTCGTATGACTTTTTCCTGGAGCTGGAAGACAAGTTTTTATCCGACGCAAAGTGTAGATTGGAAAGGGTATATTCTTCACATTCCCTAAAACAAAAGAATAATGCACGATCTCACTCCGCGAAAATCCTGACTTTCATCAGCTAAAATTTTCTTTAACCCTGATTATAAATAAATGTCAAGAACTTTAATAGTGTGTGATTAATGTAAAATAACTGAAAACAGACAAGGCCCATATTTCAACAGTTTACCCACTGTTCTCTTATTGGTCAAATCCATCCTGAGACGCGTTTCGCCGTATCACGGCTCGTCAACCGGGCTAGAATTGACAAACAAGAGAACATAATTTACTGATACTTATCCAAGTAGTTACAGAACATGATGGTAGGATACAACGAATTAATAGTGTGTATCAGTATTAATTTACTTTTTTTATATGCATTTTCGCTGCCTAGTTTAATTTGGCTGGATTAAATTATTTAATATATTATGCGAAGTACTAGACACATATTGTAAAATAATATCGACTCGCGCCGGCAGGTGGCGGTAGGTACGTCCCTCAGTGTGAGAAAAGTGCCATTTTTTGGGCAAAAATCTGTTGACGGTCGGCATTTGATCCGATTTGAGTAAATCAAAAGAGAAAATACTCATAAAAATATTGTTTTTTAGGACAGCATTGCGGCAAAGAAGGTTTAAAATTAACATAACCTATAAAAAATTCCCTAGATTATACATATTCGTCATTATAAAAAAAGAACTATGAACAAAACAACTAAAACATCAAGTCTTCATAAGACCTCAGTACTGTCAAATAAAAAATTTAATTCATAACATTATTATTTCCTGCACTAGATTAGAACAGGATTGAAAATAATTAGGTTAAATAGTTAGGTTCTGTTAGGTAAAAATTCTTACGTTGTAGTTTTGTAAATTACAAATTATTAGTCAAAATTGAATTGCTTTGTGCATTAGGTTGTAATAGATTTAAACTCCTAGGTACATTCATTTTTAAATTGAAAAATCTTGTTTGTAACATTATTTTATATGTACTAGATGATGTTAATTGTAAAATTTATATTTATGCATTAAAAGATTTTAGTTTCAATATGCTTTGTATACAGGTTTTGGAAGTATTATTATTTTATGAATTATGTTATGTTAGTTTTATTACTACTAATGTATAATTTTAAGAATTATATAATAGTAAAATAATATACGACTATTGAAAAATTATTCATAACAACTTTGCATTAGGTTTTCCTAAAATATTGTAAGATTGATAAAAATATGATTTCGCTTAATTTATACATTTAAAAATATTCTGTAAATCATTAAACTTTTAGATTATTCAATAATAAACTTTCAAAACTTTTTTTTTTGAAATATTTTATTTAAATTTATCTGTTAACATAAAAGTATATTGTTTTAGTTGTTTTGTTCATAACTCTTTTTTTTTTATAATCACTCATATGTGTATTCTATTATAGGTTAAGTTAATTTTAACCTTCTTCGCTGCAGTACTATCTTACAGAACAATATTTTATGAGTATTTCTCTGTATGATTTATTCAAATCGGATAAAATGCCGACTGTCAACAGATTTTTGTCCAAAAAATGGTATTTTTTTCTCATACCGTGCGGCCCCAACAAAGCGATAAGTTTCAACAGTTTATTCTGTACGCACTTTTCTGTACAGGCCTAATTGTGGATGGATATGAAAAAAGAGCAGCGCGTATGTGTGAAATTTTACTTTAAACTCGGGAAAAGTGCTACTGAAACGTATAAAATGATTCGGAAAGCATTTGGAGACGTAAGCAAATTTTCGAGTGGCTTTCGTGATTTCAGGCTGGCCGAAGTTCGGTGGAAGACTACGAGGGTTGGAATGCAACCACGTCTGAAATCATCGCCAAAATCCAACAAATCATTCGTGAAGATCATCGTTGGGGAATTCTGTACCTTTTTGACAAATATTCTATTTGTCAGAAAACGGCCAAAGCTTTGGAGAAAGAGGAGTTTCCTCCTGAATCATGACAATGTACAGGCCCACAGTTGGCAACGTGTGACTTGGAGTTGTTTCTCCGTATGAATATGAAGTTAAAGGGTCGCTACTTCGAGAGATAACATCGCCTTTACGTAAAGAATTGTCGACTGGTGTGGCAAAAACGATGGGACCGTTGCATTCGGGTGCAGGAGAACTACTTTGTCTGTGACAGGAGTCAAGAAGCCTAAAAGTACAAACTTTTGAGTTTACAGCGTTTTTCCGGGAACTTTTGGACCAAACCACGTAATATAGTTAACAATAATAAATCAATATAAATTATGTATTGTTACACTTTTTTCCAGCCAAACAAAAATACATACCTTGTAACATCTTGCATTTTGAGCATCCTAGGCAAACTTCTGTTCGATTTGCTCTCTAATCCTTTCACAGCCTTGGGATATGTAGCCATTTTCCCTTCGGGATGGTCGGCTTTTTGATTTTTCTTTAACGAACCAAGTCTTTTTCCAAAACAGGAACTACTAGCTTCGTGTTTATCGGAATGTGATGATGAGCGGGTCAGAGATGGGGTTGGAAATTCAGGAATTTCTTCTGATGTGGAAGTTTTGGGTTTTGATCGAATTGGAACTTCGCCTAAAAATTTACCAAAGTAAGAAAAAGGAATTCAATTCAATTTGGTTTTAGAACAGGAGAAAAACCGACAAGTCAAAATGTTGACGATTTTAAAGACAGAAGTTTTATTTCGTCCTAAACACATTTAGTAATATAACATATATCACTGAGTACTCAAATTAAAGCTTACCATACACTACATCAGGTTTAATCATCTGCAAATTAATCTGCATCTGCTCAAACTCATTATGCGGATTTCTCCTACTTTCCTCTGTCTGCCTATTCATAAGCTCTTCCAAAGTAACAAACCCGGCCAAGTCATGTCCTCCTTTGTACTCGTGTTTCTCCTTAGTACTGCTACTTTTACTACCCGCACTGGACTCGTTTACATTGCACAGACTAGGATTACTGGCATGCACAAAATTCAAAGGCTTGTTGGACTTGGTTTTTGACGAATCTATTATAGGAGTTCTGACGATGTGTTCTACTGTAAGATTGGGAACACTGATGTTTTGAGTTTGAGTTAAATTTGACGGGGCCGAACATGGGAACGTGTGAAGTGAAGTTGCCTGTACGTATGCTAGCATGGGTAGGTTCATTTCTAATTTTTCTGAAAAGAAAAATAAGAATATTAGTATATAAAAAACACGCTTATCAAAGTTTCGTCTATTACTGTCTCATATTTGATCTTCAAGTTTGGATGACCTCTAGGTATTATACACTATCTGTCCAAAAGGTTCTGGATTGAAATTTTAGTAAGTTTTTGACGTAAGTCTGAACCATTGTCTTAAGTTAAATAGCCAAGAATGTCTTCTTCTCCCTGGACCTGGTTTGCTATCTATCTTTCCCTGTATTACCAGGTATTTATTATGTCTCACGACCTGGCCAAGATATTCAAGCTTTCACCCTTTAATTGTGAGTGCAATTTCATGTCATTGCCTATTCAACGCAGAACTTTTAAGTTTGTGATATGTTTGGTCCATGAAATCTTCAGAATTCGGTGGTACACCCACATCTCAAAGGCTTCAACTTTTTTCATTAGTGTTTCCGTTATCGATCACGATTCTGCACCGTATAACAAAACAGGGAATACGTAACATTTAACTAATTTAACGTTTAGTTGGAGTGACAAATCATTGCACGTAAATAGTCTTCTCATAAAATTAAAAGATGCTCGAGCTTTTTCGATTCTTGACTTTATTTCAATAGATTGGTCCCACTTTGCATTAACCACTGTCCCCAAGTATATATAGGATTCCACAGGTTTGATTATTTGGCTACTTAACTGAAGCTGTCTTGCTGCTTGTGCTTGAAGTTTGCTTATTATCATCCCCTTGGTATTAGATATATTCAGGTGGAGATCTTACTCTTCGCTAACCCTTTGCACTCTTTCAACAAGATCTTGAAGTTCGTCTATAATACTGTCCAGTAAACGGACAAGACATCTTATGCCTTGTTAACTCCCTCTAGTGCTTTGTTAAATATTTCCTCGGAGTATAGGTTAAAGAGGAGGGGCGATAAGACATAACACTACCGTAAGCCTTTTTTGATCTGAACGTTGTCAGAGTAGGATTTATCTATTCTTATGTTAGCCGATTGTCCCCAATACAGATTTGCTATGATGCGAATATCTTTGCCACCAATATCAGCTTTTTGAAGAATTTCCATTAGCCGTTTATTATGATGCACTTTTCTAATTCATTATTTAGAAAAATAGAGACACCAATTACCACATCAAGGTAAAAAATAAATGTCAACGGAAAACGCACCAACAAAAGTAAACACAACTCAAGCTAATAGTTCGCGTAGTTCCCCCCTTGTATTATTTTAAGCGGAACAAAAATAATTTTCTTCTAAGTTTTATGATTGTCAACGGAACTCGAGTCCACCACTACAGGCCACAGACAAAACAACAGTCGGAGCAGTGGGCTGCAAAAGGCGAACCAAATTCGAAGACGGTGAAAGCAGCTCCATTGACTGGCAAGGTGATTACAAAGGTTTTTCGGAATTTTTACAAGATAATTCTTATTGACAAGGTAAAACTATCACAGAATACGCAGAGCAAATATACGATCCCAGTTAAATTAGCGCTGCAACCTGGACTGGAAAGCGCACAGTCATCAAAATGGCGGAATAGGTAGAGGAGGTGTTCAAGCTCAACGTCCCACCATTGCCAACCGCGCAGCACTAATATTATGGGCGTAAGGAAATCGGTCCGGTTATTTTCTACCCACATCTCGTAAGATTACACACACTCACACACATACACACAAATATAAATTAATGCATCGTATACCATGCTATCCAGATTTGGATCCGGCTGACTTTTCCTATTCCCAAACATGGGAAAAAAAATTAATTTCGTTAGCAGAAGTAATAAATATCTTTAACGAGTATATTTCTGGTTTAGATAAAAACTATTATTCTGAGGGACTGCAGGGTTCTGAAACAGGCAGGCCAAGGATATTGAGCTATGTTAAAAATTAAATATTGTTTAAAAATGATTAATAACTATTAAAATTGAACAAAGTCACATTTTCGCAATTATTGACTGCTCTCTCATGTGCCGAATCACGTCGAGACGCGTGTTGCGGCGGATCACGACTTGTAGGCTGAGCTAAGATTGATAAAGAGGAGAGCAATACTCAAAGTACTTAACGCCAACAGACAAGTTGTTTTTCTGGCTAATGTAAGCCCAATGTAACACACGTGCCCATTACGAAATGCAGTTTAATATAAACCCCAACCCCGTTAGACGAATTTTTAGCAAAGGCATATGACAGACACAATTGCTAAAACATCCATCCCTGAGGTATGCTATTAACATTGAGCTTACATCAGTCAGAGATATAATTGATTGAATCTCACTGTATGTCAAATATTGTGATAAATGTATTTTTACTAATTAGGTCGGAAACTTTTCATTCCATCTTCGTACCTAGTTCATCTTAGTAGTTTCAGCTGCAATGAAAAAAAATGTAATGCAATTTTTACCTAAATGGACAAAGAAGTTTTCCGAAGTGAAAGAATTTATCAGTGAAAGAGAAGATTGTATATGACGTCTTGGTTTATAAAAACAACTTGTATAGAGTCAAGAAAGAACGTGTCCGCGATAATTGATTTTGGGTAGATGCGATTCTAGCGATTCAACAAAAGGGAACCTTTGTCTACGACGCATTTTAGTAAAAGTATCAGTCGATTCCGAACTTTCGTCGAAAACGCGTAAAATCCAAAATATCCCATACAAAAGGGCCTAAAATGATACATTCGGCGGCCGCTAATTATATGTGTCGTTTGTCAAGAAGTGGGTAAATCATTTTTAACGAGACGAAAGATGTCTGCGACTTGCCAAAACGTGGCTCGGCAGGCAAAGTCACTTCGAAAGTCGAAAAACGAATCGTGTCTTTGTTTTCACGGGATATGAAATTGACGCTGCGTCAAGAAACGGCAAAAATAAGAAAATCGAGTTTCATGAGACCATTCGACATCTTCGTGCTCATGATGTGAAATTCCAAAGCACGTTCAAGAAACCTTTGTAGGGCGAAAATCACGTCGCGAAGCTACTCGCTCGGGCCCACGGTAAGTTACTAGAGTGGCCCTCACAGTCGCCGGACGCCCATCCTATTGATAACTGCCCCGTTGCTAGCACACCAAAGATTACATTGATGTCAAAACACATTTTTTTAAGAATACGAGCGGTCACATTTTTACTTGACAGACTGTAGGTATTTGTTCTTACCTGTAAGATCTAAATTGCGCCGTTGGAACGGGTACACTACTATTTTTCGCACTAGGACTACTACTCGACTTATTGAAAAACCATTTTCTATCCAAACTAGTGCTTCCTGTATGCGTAGCCTCAGCAGGTGGTTTTTTCAAACTGAACTTTTTCAAAGATCCGAATTTTTTCAACGAATCGGTCTTCTCACTTTGAATATTTTTAGGTTTTTCAGTATCGGAGTCGTCAGTTTCAGAATAGAGGCTTCCATCGTGACTTTTTAACGTTGCATCATGATGTAAGCATGCGGTACGAATTAAATCAAGCCATGACTGGAGTATATCTGGATCTTCTGCTGAGAAATAAAATACTGTTCCGGTATGGTATACTTTGAAAGCATTCGATCGTGACTTAACCTAAAATGTTAAAACAATAATCATTATGGAACAATAACCAAATTAATAATGGATGGAAAATTTGTTCCATAGAAACACACTTTATAATATTAATGATTTGACACAGATTATGATTGCTGTTATGTGCCAATATTCCAGTGATGTGCGGTGAGTTAATGCCTTCACTATATTACACCGACAACAATAATGAGTTTAGGTAACTTTGTATACACCTAGAAAGTTTTAACTGATTCATTTACTGCATTATTTCTATGCTCTACTAAACATAATCTTACCTCACTAGCAAGAGCAACTGTATAATCAGAAAGAAAAATAAGGCAAGAGGCTCTCGGATCTTCCTTATTCCTATAACCATAAAGACAACTTCCTAACAGCACAAACCACCTTTTCTCCCAATGAACATTTTGAGTATGTCTATTCCTTAGTCTTTGATATAAGTATCCTTGGATATCAGCTGGACTAAGGTCATTCACTGTAACTTTCCTTCTTTCTAAAATGTAAGTTTTCACGTTACTAAAATTGGGATATTTTGATTGATGAAATGATAATTTGTGTATTGCATTGCTTTCGGTAATTTTACACGTTATGGAGAAGATTATCAATCAGCATCTTTTAGAATATCTGTAAGGAATTAACATTATTAGCGACTATCAACGTGGTTTTCCTAATCAAAGATCAAGAGAAGGTCTTCTAAGTTGTCACACATTTAGAACTAGGCAGCTGAATTTTTTGGAGAAACTCGAGAGATTGCGCTTTCTATTACTATATATAAAGGACTGTGTAAAAAGCATTGAGCCTTTTTCTAGTTAAATGGCGTTAGTGTCCTATTTCTCAGGTAAGTTGCATCTGGTCATACTAAGCGCCTGTTGAAAGCTGACATGATAGTAGTAGACGTGCAAAAATTGTTGAAATTCGTTTGTTCAGACTTAAGAGCGCCTCGAAGATGAGTGAAATTTTTGCAAAAGTTCGCTACAATTTACAATTTTATTTTGATAAAGGCACAAATCCCGTGCAGACCTATAAAGAATTTTGTGCTGTTTATGGTCAAAGTACGTTATCCGAAAAAACCATCAAAATATGGTTCAGTCGCTTTCGTTCTGGAAATTGCCATATCAATACACCTCGTACTGGTCGGCTAAGGACAGAAAAAGTTGTTAGAATTTTGCCAAAAGTTCAGGAAGATTGGTATGTAAGTAACCATGGTATTGCCAAGGAACCAAACATTACTGCCGGTGTGCAAAAATTTGCTTCCAGCATACAGAAATTTACCCTAAAAAATACAAAAACATCACTATCAATAAGTAAAACTTGCTGCCGGCTGCGTGCAAAACAGTTTTAAATCATTTGGAGAAAACTAGCTGCAAAAAGAAGCTTGATGCGAATCTCTACAGAAACGTAACGAAATCGAGTCATTTCTGAAGAGGTTGATCATGGGCGATGAAGAGTGGATCACGTATAACAGTAATGTGCGAAAAAGAGGGGGTCGAAAAAGGTTGAAGCTCCACAAACGATGGCAAAACCAGGATTGATGCAAAAAAAGGTGATGCTGTATGTTCGGTAGAATTGGAAGGGAATGGTGCATCATAACTGGCTGAAACCTGGCGAAACGATTGATTCTGTACTTTATCGCCAGCACTGACAATATTGAAGTAAGCGATTGAGAAAAACGTCCGGAACTGGTCAACTCAAAGGTTGTATTCTACCATGTCAACGCCAGACCACACCCTCCTTTGATAACTCGGTAAACATTGAGGGAGCTTGGCTGTGAAGTTTTAATGCATCCGCTGTAAAGATTGGACCTTGCACCGGCAGACTACCATTTGTTTTGTTAAGTTAGTTTCAAAAGAGGCCTGTGAAAACCATTGAACAAAATGGAACATGTATGGTTTAATTATTTTAAAATATAAAAAAACAATAGTCTCAATTTTGACTTTAAAAGGCATAATACTTTTTCGACAACCTAGTATACTTTACCACCTTAAACCAGGGATATATTGCAGCATTTTAAGAACTTGAGTAACTGATTGTATATTTTACCTACAACCTTTCTGTTTCTTTATCTAGTGGGAAAGCAATCAATTGTTTCGTGAGGTCTAGTATTTTCTATTTTCTATTCTTCATCTTATGACGCCGTCTCCTCCCGAAGGTTGTCGATCCATACAGCTAAATGAACTTTAGAAACTTCTGCTCGAAAAATATTCAAAGCACATCACATGCAAAGCCACTTTTTCATGTCTTTCAGCCAAGAATTCTGTCGTCTTCCTATCGATCGTTTCCCCTTTATTTTGCCTTCAATAAATAGAAGTAGCAATTCATACATTGAGCTCCTCATTATATATCCGAAGTATTGACTTTTTTTTATTTTTATGGTTGTCAGTAATTCCTTCATTTTGTTCATTCATTCCAGTACTGTTTTTTATTTTCTGTACCAAGGAGATGTGAAGGCGTCCGTAAATGTACATTTCATAAGATTTCGGTCGTTTCTCTGAGCCAGGGTCAAGAGTCCAACACTCACATCCGTACAGTACCACGGAGAATACATACGCTCTCACCATCCTCATTCAAAGTTCGAGACTGAGACTTATCCGATAGACAAATTTATTTATATTCATGTATTGTTACTTGGGCCTGTTCAATTCGGGAATATACTTCGTTTCTTGGGTCCCACTTATCATTTATATTGGTTCCCAAATATTTAAATGTGGAGACCTGTTCTATGGTGTTGTTTCCGATTTCGAGGGATTCTGGTGGTAAATTTTGTTATAACATCCTAGGTTTTTCTTATTCTCATAGTTAATCCAGATCTTTCGCTGGCTGTTACGACTCGATGGATCAGTTGCTGGAGTTGCTTTGATATTATTTGCTAATAGAACAGTATCACCAGCATACCGTATGTTGTTCAATGTACTCCCATTAACTGTTATTCCTTCAATGGATTCATAGCATCAGAATGAAGACTGAAAAATTGCTTTCGGACTTTTCCAGCTTAATTTTAACTTCCACTGATTGATTTCAGTACAGATTTTTAATATTAAGATTTTTTTGGTCTATATTTGTTGTTTCTAGAAGTTTTACTAATTTCTAGTGCATCACACAGTCAAAAGCTTCATTTTAATCTATAAAACATGCATATACATCTACATTCATATATTTACCACGCTGGACCAGTACATTTAATGAGAATAAAGCTTCCCGTGTACCCATGCCTTTTTGGGCACGGGTACACGCCCTGTAAATAGCTGGAACTCACTTCTACGACAAAAGAGCAAGCCGTTCGCAAAGATAAACATAAAAGATTATGATGCTGGAACAAGCTTTGTCCTGTAATATCATAGTTCGAAGATAAGCAGTGGATCATAAAAGAATAATTGTGATATTTGATCTAGCTTAAAATTCTACCTATTGCAATAAAATAGCACAACTTGTACCATTGATTTATGAATGCCTAAAATTTGAAAGCACACCTGCTCCCCGTTAGAGGCTTTTTAGGACCGATAGAGAAATTGTTACTAACAATTACCGCTAGACAACTCGATCGTTAGGGTTCTAACCCAGTAATAAAAATCTAGATTAACTACTAAAAATGAACAAAGTCCTTAATTCAGCAGTGACCACTATTCTCTCGGGACGTGTTTCAGCGTCAAATATGTTTGTTGATCTTAGCTCGGCTGATGAACCGTGATACGGCCAAACGCTTCTCGATCGATGAAAGAACTGTGGTTACTGCTGAAGTATGGACTTTAGCCGCTGATATAGGGTTATGGAAAAATTCTTTGAATTGTTGTGGCTGTTACTTGATGGAAATTCATAACAAATGTAATGAAAGACTGATTTTGTCAAATTTCCACTTTATTTACTGTATGACGCGTTTTGCTATACTATAGCTTCGTCTGATACAAAATGGTATTTGAATATTAATGTTGTTACATTTATACAAATACCCTAAGGCAGATACGTAATAAAATTAATACTATATGCTAATGAATATTGCTGGGAAATCCATTCTGAATATTAATTGTATAAATTGAGTAAAGGTGAGTTACCATGGGTCAGACAGGTATCTTTTTGTTCTTTTAAGATGATGTCTGAATTTTTAATTCTTAAAGTTAATATCGTTATACAACAAGACATACTAAATTTATTAAACACGAGCCTCAATCAAAATTCTTTTTCCTTTAATAATTCGTTTTATAATAGTTCTGAGGGTCTCATAATGGGTAGTCCACTTAGCCCGCTTTTAGCAGAAATATTCATGGATAACCTAGAAAAAACAAATACATCAACAAGAATTTAGCAAATCATTTTTGTATTGGTACCGATATGTAGACGACATCTTTGCTTGTTTTAATGGTACAGAGCGTCAACTTGACAATGTCTTTAATTATATAAACTCAATACATAAAAATATTAAATTCACTATGGAACTAGAAGTTGACAATACAATTAATTTTCTTGACTTAACGATAACCAGACATTACAACAAACACAAATTCTCTATTTCTCACAAACCCTCACATACAGATACTACAATAAACATAAATTCAGCTCATCCCCTACAACACAAATTGGCAGTTTACCACAGTATATTGCATAGACTTGTAAGTGTCCCCTTATCTGTAGATGATTTTAACAAAGAATTAAATCTAATAAAACAAATTGCTGTTAACAACGGATATTCTCCTGACACCATAGACTTAATTTTAAACAAAAAATTCAAAAATAAAGCTATTTATTTAGTATACCCCAAGAAAGAAAACACAGGGAAAAAATATAATGTTTTAATCTATTTTGGTAACCCGTCAGAGAAAATTAAAAACCACTTAAACAAATATAATATCAACATAGCTTTTAGAACAAACAACTCGTTAGGAAATTTCATTAAAAACGCAAAGGTAAAACAAAATAGATCAAAAAAATCTGGAGTGTGTCAGTTGAATTGTGGTTCTTGCCATAAAAGTTACATAGGTCAGACAGGTCGCTCATTCGAAACTCGGATTTCAGAACATAAAAGAAGCTATTTAAAAAACAAAACCGACTCAGCTTACAGTAATCATTTAACAGAATCAAATCATCTTTTTGACGATAAATTTAAAATTTTACACATACAAAACAAAGGCGTCAAATTAAACCTATTAGAAAATTTAGAAATAAATAGAATTAAAAAATTCAGAGATCATCTTAAACGAACAAAAAAATACTTGTCTGACCCATGGTAACTCACCTTTACTCAATTTATACAATTAATATTCAGAATGGATTTCCCAGCAATATTCATTAGCATATAGTATTAATTTTATTACGTATCTACCTTAGGGTATTTGTATAAATGTAACAACATTAATATTCAAATATTATTCTGTATCAGACGAAGCTATAGTATAGCGAAACGCGTCATACAGTTTCTGTGAAACTAAATAAAGTGAAAATTTGACAAAATCAGTCTTTCATTACATTTGGAAAAATTCTTTACAAAATTTGAAATATATTAAATTTTGAGACTGAAGTTTCCATCTGAAATTACGAAATCTATGTATTGTTGGTGAATCATCACCTCTATAACGGTCTATTAATTTGAAACAATTGCAAAAATAAAGAAAATAATTATTAAAAATAACTCACTTGCAATTAAATTATTCTTCTTCTTGCCCAACTTTCCTTTATTAGAAATCATCGCCTTCACAATACTATTCGTAGGCGACACCTTGCTTTCACTAGAACTCTTGTGAACATCATAAGCACCGCCGCTTTTAAATATACCCCCAGCATCAGTTTCACTATAATTGTATTTCCCAAAAGGGGTTGAAGATGACTTGGGTTCAAAGAATTGTTTTCCAAAACTTTTATTCTGATACTCATATGACTGCTTGATTTGTATAGGGATTAAGTAATCTTCTGAATCTACCGATCGAATACTCTGAGTACTACCCATCTTTTTAGGATCCATGGGAACTTCAGGAAACTCAAAGGATTTTTTATTTGATGCTGTTGATTGGACACTTTTTGGTGTATCCGGTAGGATCACAATGGGTTTAGGACTATCTGCAGGATAAACAGGTTTTATGGCATCTAAAGATTTTCTTGGTGGGGGTTTGGGAGGTAAATCTTCATCTAGAGTAATAATATCTTTATTACTCGTTACTGGAATATTTAAAGTATTATCAAGTTTGTCTACATGTTCAGCGTTTTCTAAGCTGCTGCTGCTAAGTTCCAGACTATTCAAGTTATTACTGTTGTTTGAGTTGTCACTGGCTCTTTGTAACATTTCTTCCTTATCTCTTTCTAAACTTGGTGAACTATTACTATTTTTTTCCATTTCAACAGTTTTTCCTATAACAGATTTGTTGCGTGCTTCTATTAGTTGTTTAGGTGGAGTATTATCTCTATCTTCAAATAAAAAATTTGTTGATTCTTTTAAAGTAGGTGAGATTTCTGTAATGGTTTCGGGTATTTTTGGAATGACGTCTGGAAGTTTGTCTAATTGGGATCGTTCTAATTTTATAGGTGTAGTTTCCAATTGTGGCGGTTCATCCTCTAAAAATAAGATAAATTAGCTTTAGACAAAATAGCTCAAAAATACGAGATGTAGCAATTTAATGCCAGGAATGACCGTATCGAGTCGCTCGTAACACAATCGTATCGAAATAACATGATTATTCATGTTCGAATTAACACCTGCGGAATTTTCAACGTGATAAAGCTAATTGTTAGTTAGATATTGGAATGTTAATATACAGCCTTGACCAAAAGTATTTGCTCTTCAGTTTTTCTTACCACACTTATGTTTATTTCTCTGAATTGGCACATCAAATAAAGTAACCAAAACACTTAATGAAAAAACAAAAGAACAAATTCTTGGAAATCAATAATGGCTAACCTGCTTCGTTCTTTTAATTACTTTGATTAATTCGATATCTCATAGTGGGAACATCTGTTAAGTTAAGTGGTTTACACTAAAGGTAAATGTATTTTTATATAAAAATGTCAAAAAAGTGTGAATAAGATGTAGAAAACGTATGGAAATAGTTTCTTGATGAAAGTGTGAATAAGATCACCTAGTGGATAGCAATGGTACACTACGAACAAGCATTTGATTCGGTAGAGATATGGGCAGTCCTTAACGCCTTAAGTAACAGCAGAGTCAATGAAAGATACACAATACATGTATAAAAATGTCACATCATAAATAATGCTTGAAGAAAAAACAAATAAAATCAAAATTTAAAGAAGAATTAGACAAGGCAACTCGATATCCCCAAAGCTGTTCACATTGACTGTAGAAGACTAGATGTTCAAATCGTTAAACTAGGAAAATAAAGGAATACTAATGGACGGTGAACGATTAAATCACATAAGGTTCGCAGATGATGTCACTCTGATCGCAAACAAAAGAAGAATTACAAGAAATGCTGACGAAATTAAAAGTCTCAAGAAGGTCTAAAAATAAACTTCTCCAAAACCAAACAACGAAAATGAAGATAACAGCCAGGAACTATTAATAGAAGGTGAAAGAAGAAGAAAGGTACAAACATTCATATATTTCGGACAAAAAATCGAAATCAAATTAATTAAAGGCTGACTTGGATAGAAGAGTTTCGTTAGGCAATAAAAGCCAGAGTATTTAATTAATATGTACTGATGGAATTAAGATATGGCTCTAAAACGTGAGCTTTAAATAAATGTATAATAAATAAACTCCAGGTAGCCCAATGAGCAATGGAGTAGAGAATGCTAAATATTAGACTCCAAGATCGTATTCCTAACATCGAGATACGAAGAAGATCAAAAGTGACAGATGTAATATAATGAATATGTATATTAAGGTAGAATTGGGCGGGGCATATCGCAAGAAAGAATGATAACAGACAGGACACGCCGTATAGTTGAATGGAGGTCTAGAGAACACAAAAGATGCAATGGTAGACTACCAATAAGATGGACGGACGACATAAAAATATTAGGGGGACAAGATTGGATGCAAAAAGCAAACAACAAAGCTTATTGGGACAACTTGGGGAGGCTTACATCCGACTATGGATGGAATAAGCTAATGAAGAAGATGCTTGCAAAAATAATGAAATACTCACGTTACACAGTTAAAAAGGCAAAAAACTCACAAAAACTTAAATAAGAGTGTTCGAGAACGCATTACAAATGCGGGAGAAGACTGACAGAATATACGTGCTTCTTGGCAAATCGTAAAAATTCCTCTTCTGAGCAAATGTGCTGATTTTTCTGAAGACATTGGAAATAAAACTTCTGCTCAAAGAAGAGAAGAAGACTTCAAAATGCTGGATTCAA
>JAHKBH010001168.1:0-17000 GCA_019049505.1 Pachyrhynchus sulphureomaculatus
TAATAAATCGACTGAAATTAGACTGATTATACTCGTAATTTACAATTTTTAATAATACATGAGGCATAAGAATTTATGAGGCTGCCATCAGTTCAAAGGAAAATAGTGATATTTATTATAAATCGTGATATTATTTAAGAAATAAATACAGCTAATTTCAATAATGATTTCAGTTGCGAATAATACCAATTGATTTAAATCAGGCTATGCCTAACTGCATCTTATTTGCTTACCAGTTGTAAATGTAGGCGTTAGTGTTTTTTCTCAAGTCTTTCCATTCCTCCCCATCCATGCCGAAAAGATTATGGTCAAGTAGAGTATCTGACCTTGGTTCGTCGTGTGCGGAAAAAATATGTAAAATCCTTTACAATTATATTTTTTATTAGTTCCGGATCAATTGGAACCCACGTTCGTTTCTTCATGAGGTAAATACCTATAAAAAAGAATTTTAAGGTTTTCATTAGGAGGTTGTTAATTGGATAGGAATATTGAGTAGTAGAGATAGATGCACGTGCGGTTGTGAGCTCTGTGTTTATTGCTTTTTTATCCAGTATTTTGCTGAAACAATTGTCAAAAACATATTAGTGAAGTAAAACTGGTGCTAGTGCGTAATTGTAGAGTGGAATGATCCTAGTTCTTCGCCGTGATCGTCTTATGTCGACACGTCTTGATTGATCCGCTTGACTTTAACTTTTGGTTAATTGATAATCTGTAGTGTATATACCGGCCTTTAAGTTTTTTTTGTTTTTTTTTTTTCTGCTGTGTGATCGCAGTGTATTTTGTTGTTTGACCTAGTCTACAGGATCGGACTTGGACTTAAGTATGGTGAATAGACGAAGGAAACTATTGGTCTGTCCTGTATGCAGGCATAATATTACTAAACTACATCATAGGATTCAATGTGCTGGTAACTGTGGCGAGTGGTTTCACAAAGATTGTTCAGGGTTGAGCAATGAGGAATTTTCTGCATATGAACTCTGTAAAACGTCGCAAAAATGGGCCTGTTCAGAGTGCCTGATGCATGATGAAGTGAGAAGGGAGCCCAGAAACATTGCGAATATTGGCAGGGGAAGCAGTATTGGCGTAAGGAACTCCCCTGTAGCGATGGTGGAGGACAGTTCACGTCTGTTGGAGAGTCTTTTTCATACCTCCAATCCAACTAATCTAGATATAATGAAAGCAATAGAAAAAATGTTTAATGAATTGAAGCAATCAGTTACTTTTAATGGTTCCTTGATAGAACAAATGCAAGAAACCTTGCAAACGCTTTCTAACGAAAATAAAACTTTGAGAAAGGAGCATGAACTACTTAAGAATAGGGTGACTGAGCTTGAAAATGAAATAGTTCATATCAAGGGTTCGAGTAACGTGATAAATAGCGAGAAGAACAAAAATGTGGTCATTGTCGGGATTAACGGCGATGAACATAGTAAGGACGAAGTTATGAAAACCTTAGACGCTTTAAATATAAACATCCCGGAAGGCGAATTCAGCGTAAAAGTTTTACCTAGTAAAAAATCCTTGAAGCCTGTCTTGGTTCATTTCAATGACGAAAATATAAGAAACAGAGTTTTACAACAGCGTAAAATAACTGCCCTTGATACTGAGCTGTGCCGTATTACTGCTGCTTCAAAACGAAACATATATATAAATCCTGACCTGCCTAAGTTCACTCGCTCTCTCTTTCTTAAGGCAAAGGAACTGAAATCTTGTGGTTTCAAATACGTTTGGTGCAAGGACGAAAAAGTTTTGGTCAGAAGAAACGATGGCGAGCCTGTGCTTAGAATTATTACTTCCGCACAAGTCGAGAGTATAAAAAGAGATCTGTAAATAGTTCTATTCATATACATATACTTTTAAGATTTAATATTTACAAACATTGTAGCTCAATGGCCTTTCATGTAAACAAAAATAACAATTTAAAAATAGGACATATAAATATTAGGTCTATTGTTGCCAAAATAAATAGGATTAGGGATTGTATATTGTCCAACAGATTTGATATTTTAGCTGTGTCTGAGACTTGGTTAACACGTGATATTGATGACGTAGTGGTGTCTGTAGATGGCTATGAATTGGTAAGAATGGATCGTGTGCGGGGACGTGGGGGAGGAGTTCTTTTATATGTACGTAATTCTATTGAATTTGATATTTTGAGTAACTTAAAATCTGATACCTCTGAGCAAATCTGGATAGAATTTAAAATTAATGCTATAAAAAGTGTTTTAGGGGCGTTGTGTATAGACCTCCTGGCTTTAAGGGAATTAACGATTTCTTTGATGAATTCGAACATAATATGTCTAAATTTTTGTTGCAGTGCGAGAATTTGATTTGCCTTGGCGATTTCAATATCAATTTGCTTAATCTTGACTGTGTGTACACTCGGCAGTTTCTTGCATTACTGCATGCATACGGTTTGAAGCAGATTATCGATGAACCTACCAGGCGTGGACTTACTAACGCATCACTTATTGACCTTATAATATGTTCTAATAGTGACGTTGTGTTGAACAGTAATGTTGACACATGCTTTGACGTATCTGATCATTTCCTTGTTAGGTGCGAGCTGAGACTGCGGGTGACAAAGTCTGAACCATTTTTGGTAGCATATAGAGACTTTAAAAATTTCGATGAAGGAAAATTCTACAGCGATCTTTTGGAGATACCTTTTGATAATATACTCTATATACAAAATATAAACGAAAAACTATGCACATTTAATGCATATATACTTAACTTATTCAATGTTCATGCTCCTTTGAGAAGTGCACGTATCACTAAGAAGAAAGCCCCGTGGCTAAATCAGGGCTTGAGGCATGCCATGCGTCTTCGTAACAAAGCCTTAACAAAATATAAGAAAAAATAAATCACTGGAGAGTTGGGAAAGTTATAGACGACTTAGGAATTATGTTACACTAGCAACGGAAAATGAAAAGAAGTTGTATTTAGAAAGTAATTTTCGGTCTAGTAATCCAAAAATAATTGGAAATTGTTGAGGTATTTGGATATTTCTTCTAAAGTATCTAGTTGTGTTCCTGAACATTTGGGGAATGTAGAAGATATTAACACATTTTTTGTTACTGCTGCTGGCTCTTCGGCTCCAGATCCAGAAACCTTAAACTTTTATTTACAAAATAAAAAACATTTCATTTTAGAGTGGCAACAACTGGTGAGATTGAGCAGGCACTTTTTTCTATTGGCTCTAGGGCGGTGGGTACTGATGGAATTGGTATAACTATGTTGTTGAACTGTTGTCCACGCATAATTCCTTTTATTGTGCATTTAGTTAACTCATGTATAGAAACTAACTGTTTCCCCGACATTTGGAAAAGTTCCTTTATAATTCCGTTTCCGAAGGTGACCTCCCCCAAGGATCTGAAGGATCTTAGGCCCATAAGCATATTGCCAACGCTGTCGAAGGTCATTGAGAGAGTGATGGAGCGGCAAATGCGGGAGCATATTGAGCGGTATGGGCTCCTACCAGATTTCCAATCTGGTTTTCGCAAGGATCACAGTTGTGCTACTGCACTTCTCAAAGTTACAGATGATATTCTATCGGCAGCGGACCGTGGTGAACTCACTGCCTTGGTGCTCTTGGACTACTCGAAAGCTTTTCATCGAATAAATCATACTTTGCTTTTGGCCATTCTCGGTTTTCTTGACTTTGGGGGAGATGCTTGTGGGCTTATTAAGAGCTATCTCGAGAACAGAACACAGTGTGTAAAACTTAATCGTAAACAATCCAGTCAAGTAGTCGCTAAGTGTGGTGTGCCTCAGGGGTCAATCCTTGGGCCTCTACTTTTCACATTGTACACTTCTCAACTTACGTCAACCTGAAGAACATCTCAACGCACCTATATGCAGATGACACGCAGATTTATATGTCATTTCGACCCGAACAAATTCTGGAGGCGAATGATAAACTTTCGAATGAGCTTGAGCATCTTCGGAAGGTTTCGCAAAACCATTGTCTCGAATTGAATCCTAAAAAAAGTCAGTTACTTTTATTTGGACGAGAGCAATGTAGGGATCAATATCGGGATCTGATACATGTCAGTATAAATAATGACACAGTACAGGTTTCCAGTGTTGCCAGGAACTTGGGATTATTGCTGGACGTTAAATTGAGATTCTCAGAACATATTAGCCGCTGTATCAGGAAAGCATTTGCAAATTTAAAACTTATTTTTAACCAACGACACCTTTTGAATGCCGCTCTGAAAAAATCCTTGTGCGAATCATTGGTGCTGTCGCACTTTGCATTCTGCGACACTGTGTATGGACCCTGTCTTGTAGAGCGAGATGTCAGACGTATACAGCGTATGCAGAACTATTGTGTGCGTCTAATTGGTGGCATAAGAAAGTATGAGAGGGGACTAAGTGCTGGAATGAAAGAGATTGGGTGGCTAATTATGAGCGAAAGAAGGCATTTACATAGTTTGGTTCTATTTAATAAGATAATTTTCAAAAAAATTCCCAATTATTTGTATCAGAAAATTAAATTTAGATATGATGCTCATGCTTTAGATTTGAGGCATAAATTTACCATCACTCCTCCTTATCATAGAACAACTTTATTTGAACGATCATTTAGCTATCAGATATCAATATCTTACAATAAGTTGCCTGCAGACTTAAAACAATTAAAACCCACCGCGTTTAAACATAGGGCACGCAACATGTTGATAACATTGCCGTCCCGTGCATGATTTGCTTTCTGTTTTGATCCGGTCTCTTATGTCACCGTTGCGTCGAAATGTATTATTGTGTTTTTACCATGTCTCAAACAACATTTGTGTCACAGTTTATTTATGTATTAGTTTTTAGTTGATATATGTAAATTTAGTTATTATTATATATATGTATAGGTTAAATGAGGAAGCCTGGCTTCAATTTCGCCTTTTATGATTTTACTCTGTAAATTACAATAAAGACATTATTATTATGATTGTTCTCGTTTTTCTTTCTCACATTTGGTCAATGTGGTTCCATGTTTGGCTGACGGGCGGAAACCAAGTCAGCACAAACGCATTATCATTGTGTATTAAGGAATGACCTGACAATGTTATATGTTTTCAAAATCACTGACTTCTGAATGTTTTTGTGTATGTTTGTGTTGAGTCCTAATTGTACTAAGTGTGGTGTGAATGTTGTTGGTGTAAGGCCTGTGGCTGATATAATGAGGGGGACAATGATGACTTTTTCTTGTTTCCATAGCCTTTTTATTTCCGTTGCAAGGTCTGTGTATTTGGAAATTTTTTCTGTGTATTTCGTTTGGATGTTTGCGTCGTTGGGGACAGCTATGTCAATTAGATAGGTGACTTTTTCTTTTTTGCACTGAAAAGTAATATCGGGTCTATTGGCGGAGACTGTTTTATCTGTATGGATACTGATGTCCCAGTAGAGTTTGTAATCTTTATTTTCAAGTACGGATGTTGGTGTATATTTGTAGTAGGGATCTGTGTTTTCTATGAGCTTGTATGTGGTAGCTAGTGCTTGGTGAACTACTTTTGCCGCTGAGTCATGTCTGGCTGTGTATTCCGTTCCGGCTAATATTTTACATCCGCTTGTTATGTGTTCGATCGTTTCTTTCTGTTGGTGACATTTTCTGCATCTGTCTTCTGTAATAGTTGGGTCTTTGATAATATGCTTTTGGTAGTTTCTGGTTAATATGACTTTATCCTGGATGGCAAGTAAGAAGCCTTCTGTTTCTGGGAATAGCTGCCCATCCCGTAACCACGTGTATGATTGTTTTTTATTTACGTGGTCTTGCTCTATGTGGTATCTGTGTTTTCCGTGAAGTGTTTTTTCTGACCACGTTTTCATCTTTTCCTGTTGTAATTGGATGTGACTGTGTGTATCTGCTGGGTGGTCTACCCGGGATAAGTCGAGTGGGGTATAGTTTTTTGTCTGCTTTGACTGTTGCTGTGTGGAGGCTGGTTTGCTTGGTGTGAAAGAATTTCCTAAGTGCTTGTATTTGTTTTGTGTGTAATGATCTGATGTCTATAATTCCTCTTCCTCCTGCCTTCCTCTCGATGGTAAGTCTTTCTTTGCATGCGTTGGGGTGTAATTTCCTGTATTTGGTGAATTGAGACCGTATAAGGATGTGAATATTTTCTAAGTCTGTTTGTGACCATTTGATGATACCAAATGAATATGTGAGTATAGGTATAGCGAACGTGTTGATGGCTTTAGTGAGATATTTGGAGTTGAGTTTTGTTTGTAAAAGTTTCGTCAGTCTGTTCTTGAATTCGGTTCTGAGCTCTGTTTTGATGTGAGTATGGTTGAGTTTGGTGCTTTGTTGAAAGCCTAGATATTTGTATGTTTCTTTGTCAAACATGTTATCGAGTGTTTCATTGTTGATGGTTTCTGTCTCATGGTGGTACTTCCATTGGCCTTTGTTGATGTGGAGCACTTTGCATTTACTTATACCAAATTCCATATTGACATCTAAGGTGAATATTTCTGTGATTTTGAGGAGTTCTTTCAGCTGTGTTTTTGTGGCAGCGTAGAGTTTTATGTCATCCATATATAGGAGGTGGTTTATTTTATGTTGATTCCCTTTTTGGTGTCTGATATTGAAGCCATGCTCTGTTCTGTTTAGTATATTTGAGAGTGGATTAAGACAGAGGCAAAACCATAGAGCGCTGAGCGAGTCTCCCTGAAATATACCCCGTCTGATGTACAGCTCTTCTGTTTGGATGCGTTCGGTTTGTGTTTCTAGCGTATTTTGGTTTTCCATGTTTTCATAATTTGCGCTAGAAATTGCCTGAGGTGTTGGTTGATTTTATAGATTTCTAGGGCTCTGATTAACCAGCTGTGGGGTATGGAGTCGAAGGCTTTTTTATAGTCTATGTAACCGATGTGAAGGTTTCTGTGTTCTTTTCTGGTTTGTCCCATAATCACGCTATCTATGATCAGCTGCTCTTTGCATCCTCGACTATTTTTCCTGCATCCCTTCTGCTCTTCTGTGATAATATTGTTGTCTGTTAGGTGTTGTTCTATTTTCTTGGAAATTGCGGCTGTGATGATCTTGTATAGGGTTGGAAGACAGGTGATAGGTCGGTAGTTTGACGGGTTTGTGGTGTCTGAGCTTTTGGGTTTAACGTATGTTATTCCTTGTGTAAGGAAAGTGGGAAATGTGTGTGGTTGTAGAATGGCTTTGTTGATTTGGTATGTGAGTGCTTCGTGTGTGGTGGTAAACTGTTTGTACCCCCCCCCCCCCCCCCCCCCCCCCCCCCCCCCCCCCCCCCCCCCCCAGAAGTTTTGTATATTGTCTATTCCAGGACATTTCCAGTTGTGTGTGTGTGTTTGATTGTTTCTGTAATTTCTTCTGTAGTTAGTGTGGAATTTTCTTGTTCTGTCACACGTTTGTGTTTATCTTCTTCGGCTTTGATCCAGGAGGTGTTATTATTATGTAGTTTGGGTTCTGACCAGACAGTTTTCCAATAATCTGCGAGTTCTTGTTTATTTGGTGTTCAGTTACTACTGTCTGCTCGTTGTACATAGTTTTTCGGTAGAACTGTTTTTCGCTTCTTCGGAAGAGGTTGTTGGTGTCTTTCCTCTCGTTTGATTCTTTGTATCTACGGAGTCTTGCAGCATATACGGATAGTTTTTGTTTCAAAGTTATTATTATTTTTACAAAAAAGTTCTTCTTTCTCACATTTGGCCAATGTGGTTCCATGTTTGGCTGACGGGCGTAAACCAAGTCAGCACAAACGCATTACCATTGTGTATTAAGGAATGACCTGAAAATGTTACATGTTTTCAAAATCACTGACTTCTGAATGTTTTTGTGTATGTTTGTGTTGAGTCCTAATTGTACTAAGTGTGGTGTGAATGTTGTTGGTGTAAGGCCTGTGGCTGATATAATGAGGGGGACAATGATGACTTTTTCTTGTTTCCATAGCCTTTTTATTTCCGTTGCAAGGTCTGTGTATTTGGAAATTTTTTCTGTGTATTTCGTTTGGATGTTTGTGTCGTTGGGGACAGCTATGTCAATTAGATAGGTGACTTTTTCTTTTTTGCACTGAAAAGTAATATCGGGTCTATTGGCGGAGACTGTTTTATCTGTATGGATACTGATGTCCAGTAGAGTTTGTAATCTTTATTTTCAAATACGGATGTTGGTGTGTATTTGTAGTAGGGATCTGTGTTTTCTATGAGCTTGTATGTTGTGGCTAGTGCTTGGTGAACTACTTTTGCCGCTGAGTCATGTCTAGCTGTGTATTCCGTTCCGGCTAATACTTTACATCCGCTTGTTATGTGTTCGATCGTTTCTTTCTGCTGGTGGCATTTTCTGCATCTGTCTTCTGTAATAGTTGGGTCTTTGATGATATGCTTTTGGTAGTTTCTGGTTAATATGATTTTATCCTGGATGGCAAGTAAGAAGCCTTCTGTTTCCGGGAATAGCTGCCCATCCCGTAACCAGGTATATGATTGTTTTTTATTTACATGGTCTTGTTCTATGTGATATCTGTGTTTTCCGTGGAGTGTTTTTCTGACCACGTTTTCATCTTTTCCTGTTGTAATTGGGTGTGACTGTCTGTATCTGCTGGGTGGTCTGCCCGGGATAAGTCGAGTGGTGTATAGTTTTTGTCTGCTTTGACTGTTGCTGTGTGGAGGCTGGTTTGCTTGGTGTGAAAGAATTTCCTAAGTGTTTGTATTTGTTTTGTGTGTAATGATCTGATGCCTATAATTCCTCTTCCTCCTGCCTTCCTCTCGATGGTAAGTCTTTCTTTGCATGCGTTGGGGGGTGTAATTTCCTGTATTTGGTGAATTGAGATCGTATAAGGATGTGAATATTTTCTATGTCTGTTTGTGACCATTTGATGATACCAAATGAATATGTGAGTATAGGTATAGCAAACGTGTTGATGGCTTTAGTGAGATTCTTAGAGTTGAGTTTTGTTTGTAAAAGTTTCGTCAGTCTGTTTTTGAATTCGGTTCTGAGCTCTGTTTTGATGTGAGTGTGGTTGAGTTTGGTGCTTTGTTGGAAGCCTAGATATTTATATGTTTCTTTGTCGAACATGTTATCGAGTGTTTCATTGTTGATGGTTTCTGTCTCATGGTGGTACTTCCATTGGCCTTTGTTGATGTGGAGCACTTTGCATTTACTTATACCAAATTCCATATTGACATCTAAGGTGAATATTTCTGTGATTTTGAGGAGTTCTTTCAGCTGTGTTTGTGTGGCAGCGTAGAGTTTTATGTCGTCCATATATAGGAGGTGGTTTATTTTATGTCGATTCACTTTTTGGTGTCTGATATTGAAGCCATGCTCTGTTCTGTTTAGTATATTTGAGAGTGGATTGAGACAGAGGCAAAACCATAGAGCACTGAGCGAGTCTCCCTGAAATATACCCCGTCTGATGTACAGCTCTTCTGTTTGGATCCATTCGGTTTGTGTTTCTAGGCGTATTTTGGTTTTCCATGTTTTCATAATTTGCGCGAGAAACTGCCTGAGGCGTTGGTTGATTTTATAGATTTCTAGGGCCTTGATTAACCAGCTGTGGGGTATGGAGTCGAAGGCTTTTTTATAGTCTATGTAACCGATGTGAAGGTTTCTGTGTTCTTTTCTGGTTTGTCCCATAATCACGCTATCAATAATCAGCTGCTCTTTGCATCCTCGACTATTTTTCCTGCATCCTTCTGCTCTTCTGTGAGGATATTGTTGTCTGTTAGGTGTTGTTCTATTTTCTTCGAAATTGTGGCTGTGATGATCTTGTATAGGGTTGGAAGACAGGTAATGGGTCGGTAGTTTGACGGGTTTGTGGTGTCTGAGCTTTTGGGTTTAACGTATGTTATTCCTTGTGTGAGGAAAGTGGGAAATGTGTGTGGATATAGAATGGCTTTGTTGATTTGGTGTGTGAGTGCTTCGTGTGTGGTGGTAAACTGTTTGTACCAGAAGTTTTGTATATTGTCTATTCCAGGACATTTCCAGTTGTGCGTGTGTTTGATAGTTTCTGTAATTTCTTGTGTATTAAATATGGTATTTTCTTGTTCTGTCACATGTTTATGTTTGTCTTCTTCGGCTTTGATCCAGGGGGTGTTATTATTGTGTAGTTTGGGTTCTGACCAGACAGTTTTCCAATAATCTGCGAGTTCTTGTTTATTTGGTGGTTCAGTTACTACTGTCTGCTCGTTGTACATAGTTTTTCGGTAGAACTGTTTTTCGCTTCTTCGGAAGAGGTTGTTGGTCTCTTTCCTCTCATTTGATTCTTTGTATCTACGGAGTCTTGCGGCATATACAGATAGTTTTTGTTTCAAGGTATCGAGGATTTCTGGCAGTGTCCTGTTGGGAGACTTAGATTTGATCTTGTTTGCCCCTGTGTGACACGTTTGGACGCGTTCCCGCTTATAAACTGGGTAAGATATCCTAGATCTCTCCTGATGTTGTTGATTTTGTTTTCTATTCTTATTTGCCATTTGAATTTTGGTTTTGTCCTGTTGGGGTTTCCTTGTCGTTGTGGGAGTTTTTGATTATTTTGTGTTAGAGTGGTGATTGCTGCTGCGTATATTATTGTGTGAATGTCTTCGATTGTGCTTAAGTCTGTTATATACTGAGGTATTATGTGCTTGTTTAGTGTGTTGAGGATTGGTTGCGTGCTCTGTCTGAAGATTAAACGAGGGATGGGATTTCTTGTTGTGGGGTCGGTGCCTGACCATCGAGCTAGATGTGACTCCATTTTTGCTTTAAGTGTTTGTATGAGAGGTGATTCGGGGTGATGTTGTGTGGATGTCGTTGAGGGTGGCGAGTGATTCATGTTGTTGTCTGTGATATGGTGTTGCGCGGTACTCGCAATATTATTTTGCGTTATGCTCCTCCTGGGTGGTGGGTCTTGTTGTGTTCGACTGGGTGGTTGTGTGTGTGAGGCCGGTTCGGTATCTGCTTTATTGTTTCTATTGTTTGGTTGGTCTGTGTTCAGTTCAACAGCCACTGTGTCCTTGATGGTTTGCAATTCGAGAGGTGTGAGACGATTGTTCTTGGTAATAACTCTTTTTTGGTCAATTACTCTCTGTTCTGAAACAAGTAATTGCAGATGTGGATATTCGGTCAAGAAAAGTCTGTGCAGTTGCTGTCTGTAGCCAGATGTTATTGTTTCGAGTTTGGTGGCGGTGTAGTAACAGCGCATCACCGTCCTATTCATCTCATCCGTCCACTTTAACCGCTGTCTTGGTTTTCCAGCCTTGGTAGTTGCAGGTTGTCCTTGCAAAACATACGGGCCCTGGCCTGGCCTTTTTGGTGGTTGTTATTATTATTATTATTCTCGTTTTTCTTTCTCACATTTGGTCAATGTGGTTCCATGTTTGGCTGACGGGCGGAAACCAAGTCAGCACAAACGCATTATCATTGTGTATTAAGGAATGACCTGACAATGTTACATGTTTTCAAAATCACTGACTTCTGAATGTTTTTGTGTATGTTTGTGTTGAGTCCTAATTGTACTAAGTGTGGTGTGAATGTTGTTGGTGTAAGGCCTGTGGCTGATATAATGAGGGGGACAATGATGACTTTTTCTTGTTTCCATAGCCTTTTTATTTCCGTTGCAAGGTCTGTGTATTTGGAAATTTTTTCTGTGTATTTCGTTTGGATGTTTGTGTCGTTGGGGACAGCTATGTCAATTAGATAGGTGACTTTTTCTTTTTTGCACTGAAAAGTAATATCGGGTCTATTGGCGGAGACTGTTTTATCTGTATGGATACTGATGTCCCAGTAGAGTTTGTAATCTTTATTTTCAAGTACGGATGTTGGTGTATATTTGTAGTAGGGATCTGTGTTTTCTATGAGCTTGTATGTGGTGGCTAGTGCTTGGTGAACTACTTTTGCCGCTGAGTCATGTCTGGCTGTGTATTCCGTTCCGGCTAATATTTTACATCCGCTTGTTATGTGTTCGATCGTTTCTTTCTGTTGGTGACATTTTCTGCATCTGTCTTCTGTAATAGTTGGGTCTTTGATAATATGCTTTTGGTAGTTTCTGGTTAATATGACTTTATCCTGGATGGCAAGTAAGAAGCCTTCTGTTTCTGGGAATAGCTGCCCATCCCGTAACCAGGTGTATGATTGTTTTTTATTTACGTGGTCTTGCTCTATGTGGTATCTGTGTTTTCCGTGAAGTGTTTTTTCTGACCACGTTTTCATCTTTTCCTGTTGTAATTGGATGTGACTGTGTGTATCTGCTGGGTGGTCTACCCGGGATAAGTCGAGTGGGGTATAGTTTTTGTCTGCTTTGACTGTTGCTGTGTGGAGGCTGGTTTGCTTGGTGTGAAAGAATTTCCTAAGTGCTTGTATTTGTTTTGTGTGTAATGATTTGATGTCTATAATTCCTCTTCCTCCTGCCTTCCTCTCGATGGTAAGTCTTTCTTTGCATGCGTTGGGGTGTAATTTCCTGTATTTGGTGAATTGAGACCGTATAAGGATGTGAATATTTTCTAAGTCTGTTTGTGACCATTTGATGATACCAAATGAATATGTGAGTATAGGTATAGCGAACGTGTTGATGGCTTTAGTGAGATTTTAGAGTTGAGTTTTGTTTGTAAAAGTTTCGTCAGTCTGTTCTTGAATTCGGTTCTGAGCTCTGTTTTGATGTGAGTGTGGTTGAGTTTGGTGCTTTGTTGAAAGCCTAGATATTTGTATGTTTCTTTGTCAAACATGTTATCGAGTGTTTCATTGTTGATGGTTTCTGTCTCATGGTGGTACTTCCATTGGCCTTTGTTGATGTGGAGTACTTTGCATTTACTTATACCAAATTCCATATTGACATCTAAGGTGAATATTTCTGTGATTTTGAGGAGTTCTTTCAGCTGTGTTTTTGTGGCAGCGTAGAGTTTTATGTCATCCATATATAGGAGGTGGTTTATTTTATGTTGATTCCCTTTTTGGTGTCTGATATTGAAGCCATGCTCTGTTCTGTTTAGTATATTTGAGAGTGGATTGAGACAGAGGCAAAACCATAGAGCGCTGAGCGAGTCTCCCTGAAATATACCCCGTCTGATGTACAGCTCTTCTGTTTGGATGCGTTCGGTTTGTGTTTCTAGGCGTATTTTGGTTTTCCATGTTTTCATAATTTGCGCTAGAAATTGCCTGAGGTGTTGGTTGATTTTATAGATTTCTAGGGCTCTGATTAACCAGCTGTGGGGTATGGAGTCGAAGGCTTTTTTATAGTCTATGTAACCGATGTGAAGGTTTCTGTGTTCTTTTCTGGTTTGTCCCATAATCACGCTATCTATGATCAGCTGCTCTTTGCATCCTCGACTATTTTTCCTGCATCCCTTCTGCTCTTCTGTGATAATATTGTTGTCTGTTAGGTGTTGTTCTATTTTCTTGGAAATTGCGGCTGTGATGATCTTGTATAGGGTTGGAAGACAGGTGATAGGTCGGTAGTTTGACGGGTTTGTGGTGTCTGAGCTTTTGGGTTTAACGTATGTTATTCCTTGTGTAAGGAAAGTGGGAAATGTGTGTGGTTGTAGAATGGCTTTGTTGATTTGGTGTGTGAGTGCTTCGTGTGTGGTGGTAAACTGTTTGTACCAGAGGTTTTGTATATTGTCTATTCCAGGACATTTCCAGTTGTGTGTGTGTTTGATAGTTTCTGTAATTTCTTCTGTATTTAGTGTGGAATTTTCTTGTTCTGTCACACGTTTATGTTTGTCTTCTTCGGCTTTGATCCAGGGGGTGTTATTATTGTGTAGTTTGGGTTCTGACCAGATAGTTTTCCAATAATCTGTGAGTTCTTGTTTGTTTGGTGGTTCAGTCACTGCTGTCTGTTTGTTGTACATAGTTTTTCGGTAGAACTGTTTTTCGCTTCTTCGGAAGAGGTTGTTGGTGTCTTTCCTCTCGTTTGATTCTTTGTATCTACGGAGTCTTGCGGCATATACGGATAGTTTTTGTTTCAAAGTATCGAGGATTTCTGGCAGTGTTCTGTTGGAGAGACTTAGATTTGATCTTGTTTACCCCCCCCCTGTGTGACACGTTTGGACGCGTTCCCGTTATAAACTGGGTAAGATGTCCTAGATCTCTCCTGATGTTGTTGATCTTGTTTTCTATTCTTATTTGCCATTTGAATTTTGGTTTTGTCCTGTTGGGGTTTCCTTGTCGTTGCGGGAGTTTTTGATTATTTTGCGTTATAGTGGTGATTGCTGCTGCGTATATTATTGTGTGAATGTCTTCGATGTGCTTAAGTCTGTTATATACTGAGGTATTATGTGCTTGTTTAGTGTGTTGAGGATTTTGCGTGCTCTGTTTGAAGATTAAACGAGGGATGGGATTTCTTGTTGTAGGGTCGGTGCTGACCATCGAGCTAGATGTGACTCCATTTTTGCTTTGAGTGCTTGTATGAGAGGTGATTCGGGGTGATGTTGTATAGATGTTGTTGAGGGTGGCGAGTGATTCATGTTGTTGTCTGTGTTATGGTGTTGCGCGGTACTCGCAATATTATTTTGCGTTATGCTCCTCCTGGGTGGTGGGTCTTGTTGTGTTCGACTGGGTGGTTGTGTGTGTGAGGCTGGTTCGGAATCTGCTTTATTATTTTCTATTGTTTGGTTGGTCTGTTGTTCAGTTCAAGTTCAGCAGCTCACTGTGTCCTTGATGGTTTGCAATTCGAGAGGTGTGAGGACGATTGTTCTTGGTAATAACTCTTTTTTGGTCTATTACTCTCTGTTCTGAAACAAGTAATTGCAAATGTGGATATTCGGTCAAGAAAAGTCTGTGCATTGCGGTCTGTAGCCCGATGTTATTGTTTCGAGTTTGGTGGCGGTGTAGTAACAGCGCATCACCGTCCTATTCATCTCATCCGTCCACTTTAACCGCTGTCTTGGTTTGCCCAGCCTTGGTAGTTGCATGTTGTCCTTGCAAAACATACGGGCCCTGGCCTGGCTTTGGTGGTTGTGTTTGTCCCGCATCTACGTCGGTTGCGCTTGGGATTGATGTTGGTGGGTCCAAGCGGCGAGTGATTCTCTTCTCAGTGATTTCTTTGTCAGGTTTTGTGTTTTCATTACAGCAACGCATGGCGTGTTCGTTGATTCCTGTGGTGCAACTCATGCGCTGCTGTGATTTTCCCGCCTTGGTGGGTGTCGGCTTAGTCGCCGACACAACACTTTTGGCAGGTCCATTTTCGGTTGCCTGGTCTTCATCGTTTTGGTCGAGCTGCCATTTCCCGCGACGTCCTCGACCGTTACGTCGCTCGCCCGATGCTTCTTTTATTGGTCTATTGTTCTCTGGAATGTTTTCAATGTTTTGTGGTGTCAGAAGCTCAAAGTGTCCCGACATTGGGTTGCCTGTTAGTAGAAGGTAAATAGTTTTGTTGTATTTTCCCGTGCTTATTATTGTTGGTCTGTCCGTACAAGTTATTTTTGTATGTCTTGTTCTTCGTTGTTTTGAGAAGATATGAAAGTTGCTATTTTGTGTTTCCGAGAGGGCAAGTATCTCTAGGCTCGTTCCATAGGTGCCATTTTTCCGCATATAATTATAATAGTTATTGAAGTCTTTTATATCGTCGACTTCAATTAATGAAAATGTGTGAAGTTCCGACCAGTTTTGTTGTAAATATCTTAGAGCAACCTCTCGGAGTTTCTCATGATGGTTTTGGTGGCCATATAAGTGTAAGCTAACTGCACGGAAAAGGCAATTTCCATCACCTACAATGTCGGATCTGGTAAAACTATCGGGAGTAGTTTCGACTGAGGCGGTTGTTTGGTTCGTCTGTGGTTGTTGTTGTTGTGGTGTTGCTATAGCTGTTTGTACGACAGGGGTTCGCCTCCGCAACACCCTTCCATTTTCATTATTATAATTATTATTATTTAACATAGTATTCCCACGAGTATCCTAGGAAAGAAGGGTCGACTGCGGCAGAGCCTGGATGCCACAGCAAGGCTACTTACTCCCGGAGGGCGCCCGGTATCCGGGGGAACCGTTCGCGACTCATAAACGCTGAGCCATTCATCTTCTCGGCACGGTAAACACCTTAAGATTGCGTTTTTATTACACATAATCTGGACAACACAAGACAGCACAACATGACTCAGGTACCTCGGGATCGTCAATGCCCGTACTAGGAGAATCCTGGGATTCCCCTAGCCCCTGAGGGGTTTTATTATTATTATTTATTACAAAAAGTTCTTCTTTCTCACATTTGATCAATGTGGTTCCATGTTTGGCTGACGGGCCAAAACCAAGTCAGCACAAACGCTATTACCATTCCGTATTAAGGAATGACCTGACAATGTTACATGTTTTCAAAATCACTGACTTCTGAATGTTTCCGTGTATGTCCGTGTTCAGTCCCAATTGCACTAAATGTGGTGTGAATGTTATTGGTGTAAGGCCTGTGGCTGATATAATGAGGGGGACAATGATGACTTTTTCCTGTCTCCATAGCCTTTTTATTTCCGTTGCAAGGTCTGTGTATTTGGAAATTTTTTCTGTGTATTTCGCTTGGATGTTTGTGTCGTTGGGGACAGCTATGTCAATCAGATAGGTGACTTTTCCTTTTTTGCACTGAAAAGTAATATCGGGTCTATTGGCGGAGACTGTTTTTATCTGTATGGATACCGATATCCCAGTAGAGCTTGTAATCTTCATTTTCAAGTATGGATGTTGGCGTGTATTTGTAGTAGGGATCTGTGTTTTCTATGAGTCTGTATGTTGTGGCTAGTGCTTGGTGAACCACTTTGGCAGCTGAATCATGCCTGGCTGTGTACTCCGTTCCGGCCAATATTTTACATCCGCTCGTTATGTGTTCGATCGTTTCTTTCTGCTGGTGGCATTTCCTACATCTGTCCTCTGCAATAGTCGGGTCTTTGATGATATGCTTTTGGTAGTTTCTGGTTAATATGACTTTATCCTGGATGGCAAGTAAGAAGCCTTCAGTCTCAGGGAATAGCTGCCCATCCCGTAACCAGGTGTATGATTGTTTTTTATTTACGTGGTCTTGTTCTATGTGGTATCTGTGTTTTCCGTGGAGTGTTTTCTCTGACCACGTTTTCATCTTTTCCTGTTGTAATTG
>JAHKBH010001169.1:0-22440 GCA_019049505.1 Pachyrhynchus sulphureomaculatus
AAACAAACAAAACACAAACAAAAAAAAAAAAATATTTGGAAAAAAAAATATTTTGTTGTAAACAATCAGTTGTTTGCCAAACTTGTTTTTGCAAACAAAAAGAAGACCAAGACCACTCTAGAAATAAAATTAAAAAAAGTTGATTATATTAAAAAAAAGCAGTCAAAAAACTACAACTTGTTAGTTATTATCGGCTCTCCTGAAAAAATTGACTTTTTAGTACATATGCCCCATTATCCTTCAAAACTATAAAAGTTTATTGAGCTATTTTTTTTTTTAATATAATCCATGGCATCACTGTCTACAGTTTCGGACTAAGTAAAGGTCAAACGAAACACTGGTAATTTTTTACCGAGTCAATTCATACTTTTCAAATAAAAATTCATGAACTTTCAAAATTTCTTTTCTGGGAAAATGTAATTTAAAATTTATTCTTTAAAAAACACCTTAGTCCCATTAAATTATATAATAATTAAATAATAAGTTGTGCAAAGTTTTCGTTGAAATAGGATCAGGATGAACGGTTTGCTGGAGGAAAATGGGTTTTAAACTTTATCAATGTAAATTGTTATTGACCTCGGTAGGTGACCCCCTTAAGAGTGTTGTTAGGCTGGTTCTATGGCCCTATGGTAATATCTTGGGTTATTTGCTGCAAAAAAAACGAATCTTATTATTTGCAGTTAGATATATATTACAATAAATCAACGTGGCAGGAAAAATTTTAGAACATATTAATTATTTTAGTTTACAATGTCCACCATGAAGAGGGCAAATATGCGCCCATTATTACCTAATGAACAAAAAATTGCTCGCAATTCTCAAAAGTGTTTCACTAGGTGTTGCCTATTTATACAACTGCCCCGGGTACGGGTTTGGACTTTAACCCAGTTTTAAAAGTATTTGATTACCCACAAAATGCAGGCTGCAATATTTCAGTAGTAATCAGTCATAAATTAGCAAATTCTACAATCACAATTCATTCCTCACCTAGTACATCGAAATCGATCACCGGCTCATCAATTGAAGGTCAGTTGATTCTTTCCTTACTTTTTTTTCGTGATAAGAATAATTTACTTAGATTTTATTTTTTTGCCCTTTATTAAATAAAAGTTACTGTCCTTCTATACGGCTTGGCAAGCTCTTATGGATAGCATTATTTGAATTCTTTTTAAGTCTACAATGTCCAACCAGGAAGATGGTACATATCCAACCCTATTTCCCAAATGAAAACAAAATTGCTCTCAGTTCTTTACAAGTGTTCACGAGGTGTTGCCCATTTATACAAAACTGCTCGGTCGGTATTGGACATTAAACCCAGCTTATTAAATCGTGTGTGATTTAATCCACAAAATGCAGGTTGGCAATTACTTCAGTCACCGGTGATAATTCAACAACTACTAACGCAAGTAGTATATCTAGTACAGTCGAAAAATCGGCCACTGATCCATCACGTGAAGGTAAATGAAATTCTGACCTACCTTTTTTTTTACGTTATAAAGTCAGCAGTTTTACCCTCCCCCAAAGTTTTTAATTTTGAAAAAGAAAAAAATACGGCCATATTATATAAAAAATGAGTTTTGGTGAATTGCTATGAAAAAAGTTCTGGTTCTAGTGTTTTTGATTAGAAGTTCTCCAATGGGCAACAGCTGGAGGAAAATGCTTCTGTGAGATTAGGAAAAATCACTTAGAGAAGGTTGAGAATGCGAACCACATCAGATGTTATCATAATTGAAGATTACTTACGCACACACCAAACAGAACCTACTGTGCCCACACACACACGGCATGCACGTGCGTACTTACCGCACGCTCGCACGCATCGCTCGCTTACACGCACGCACGCGGATCTATGTGTGCGGGTAGGTGTTTGGCGTGCGTGCAGATGTTGTTTTCTTTTTGTGTATAAGTGCAGAGTGTAACGGTGTACGATTTATGGTAAAACATTCACGGACCTTCCAAGAGAGTTTCCTTAGCAAATATTTTCTTGAGTTGCCCGTAGACTATAGGTTGCAAACGCTAGAACGAGTACCTTATCATAATTTTTTAATAGCAATTCACTGAACCCCCCCCTCCCGTTGTTACGTTTAAAATATGTGTAGGTCCTTTAAAAGTTAGGCGTATAAATTATCGAGTTATTTAAAATTTATTTGTTTTACTAGCTCTATTATTTTGATGAAAAACTAAAACTAATGTAATTGGTAATAGTAAAATAACAACGAATTGTAACCAAATACCGCACAACATAAATACTCCATTGTAGGCTAACAAACAGCAGCCATAAGCCGGAAAGAGTGGTTGAAAAGTTCAACACTTCAACGCAGGCGGCACGGTGGTTCGGGGGAGTCATCCTCAGGCATATCTAGTTTTAATGTAAAACTACTGAAAACAGACAAAATTCCATGTTTCAGGAGTCTAACCAGTGTTTTTCTCTTATTTTGTCAAATCCATTCCTAAGACTCGTTTCGCCCTATCACTTCAAACGGCTTCATCAGTCGGGCTTAGGATCGACCAACAAGAGAACAGAATTTATTCTAGTCCTTTTCCCAGTACCTACGAATGTAAGGATTAAGATTCAATGAATTGAATCCAATTACGCAAGACCTAATACTTCCGCGCGTAGGCTGACACAAGCCAGCTACACGCCGAAACCAGGTTGTGGCTGCTGCCGACGGTAAACTCCTGAAAATATGGACTTTTGTCTGTTTTCAGTAGTTTTAACATTAAACGACTTTTGCCTGAAAAACCATGCCACCTGGCGACCAAAATGTTGACTTTGTCAACCACCCCTGTCATCTTGTGGCAGTTATGTCAGCCTTCGATGGGGTATTAGGTGTACTTACTTGGTACAATTCGTTGTATCTTACCATTACGTTTCGTAAGGTACCTAGATAAGGACTAGTAAATTCTATTCTCTTATTTGTCGATCCCGAGTCCGACTGATGAACCGTGATATGGCGAAAACTCAGTCTCAAAATGGATTTGGCAAATAAAAGAACAATTCTTTAGACTGCTGAAACATGGACTTTGTCTGTTTTCAATAGTTTTATAAGGTAATGGTGTTTTCACTTTTGCCAAAGTAACGTATCAGTTTTGTATTTGATGGCTGGCCTATTGCTTTAGGAAATGTATTGAGTTATTAGCTGTGGAAAAAAAAAAATGTACATTGTCATTACCGGTTAAAATACTTCAATAACCGACACAGAAAGAAAAAATTTTTATATAATATGAATTATTTTAGATCTACAGTATCCACAAGAATGATCAAAAATATCCGAAAGTTATTTCCCAATGAAAAAAACTGCTCCCAATTCTACAAGGTTCACGAGGTGTTTGCCTATTTATACAACTGCTCAGCAGGCTTGAAAACTTAACCCACATTTTAAATGTGTTGCGATTATCCACAAAAATGCCGGATGCAATGCTTCAGTCACCAACCTCTACTGCACAATTTATCTCATCTACTACACTCGAAATCGATCCCTGATCCATCAAGTGAAGGCAAAGTTATTACTTACTTGTTTTTTTTTTTTTCCGTTATTAGAACAATTTACTCAGTTTATAATTTTGCCATCTGTTAAGTTAGTTAAAAAAGGGCCCTAAAAGTTATTAAGGCCAAATAAAAATTTTTTTTTTATTTTTACTAACTTTATATTAGCTAAAAACTGAAACTGTAATGTATCTGTTGGCTAGCCTATTATTGTAGGAATTGCCTTGTTACCTACTGCGAGAAAATGGACCTTAGCATTTACCTTTAAGATATTCCAAATCCGACGTGGTGGAAACATTTTTGATTAATTTAACTTATTTTAGATCTACAATGTCCGCCAAAAGATGGTAAATATCTGACCCTATTTCCCAATAAAAAAAATTGCTCTCAATTCTACAAGTGTTCAGCGGCGTTGCCTATTTATACAACTGCCCGGTCGGTTTGACTTTAACCCAGTTTTAAATGTATGCGATTATCCACAAAATGCTTGGTTGCGATAGTTCATTCGTAAATGAAGTAGTAGCCTTTTCTACTACGCAATTAGTAGGTAGGTAGTACGTAAATTATATCCTAACTACTTTGTTTTTGTGTTATAATTAACAAATTTATATTCAAGTTTACAATTCTTCAAATTTTTGAAAACTTATGATAATAATACTAACAAGTAAACTTTGCTTAAGTAATTATTTAATTCAGGAAGTCAAATTCATGTCTATTTAGAACTGTGTGGCTTGCAGCGGGCTGTACTTTTACCCATGATTTGCTCAGTTGTGAGTTTTCTGTGTAAAAAGGTTTAATTAAGAGGCTACTATTGTAGCGTTCTATAGCTGTTTTATAATTATATTGCTCGAAAATATAATGAAAGTATGTAGCAAGTTAGAAAAATAAGCAGAAGACTCTTTTGGTTTATAACATTTGTACTTTAAATAAATGAAAAATTATACAGTTACAGTCATGCAAACACAGACACTTGTAATATTATTATATATAAAAATGGAAATTTAATTTCAAGTTCTGGGATTTTCATGGTCGAAACTTTACAATATATTACAATAGCTTTTTTATAATATTTATATTTGTAAGGTTCAGGTTATCCTCCAGATGATGAAGAATAAACAATTCTTTTACCAAATCGGAAACTAAAGTGTTCCTAATTCTACGAATGCTCCAATGGTATTGCCTACTTATTCGATATTCTAAAGGCGTTTTTTATCAAAATAATTTCTATATGCACAGTAACAATGGTGGTAAAGGTTTTATTTAATTATAGTAAAGATCATTGTTATCTTAATTGTTGAATTATCGTATCAATAAATAACAACACACATTTATATATATAACAAGGATTTTCTACAGCTGACGCTGTCTTCCTTCTTTCAGCCTTTGATTTCCATCCGTTTCTATCTTCCCAGTCTCCATCTGTTAGACCCCTGTCCTCCATAGCCTCGTCCACATCGTCTCTCCACGATCGTCTGGGGTACAGCCTTGCTTCCTCTTTTTCTTCTCCTTATAGGGCCCCACTGGTAACGTACTCCGTTTATTTTCTTTATCCACCTATTATCTCTTTCGCTTCGTCTTATGTGTCCATACCATTTTAATCGTTTTTCTTCAATGGTGTTTATTGCGCGTTCTTTTCTCTTTGATGTTCATTCATGCTTCTTATTTCTTCATTTGTTATTCTCTCCATACGTTGTCACTCTACAACATCTTCTCCAATACTCCATCTGTACCGCGTTAATTTTAGATTTATTTCTTTTGTTGATCGTCCATGTTTCCTCTGTTTCGCGTAATATCATTATGGCTTTGTATTATTGATTTGTATATGCGTGTTTTATTTCTCTTTGTAATGTGCTTGCCCACAGGATCGAATTTAATTGTTTTATGCATGTTCGCGTTTTTGTCCTAATCTAGCATTAATCTCTTCTTCTGATGTTGCGTTTTTTGAAATGATGGTTCCTAGATATTTAAATCTATCGGTTTTTTCCTTTGTTTATTGTTTTGTTATCTACTTCTAGATTCTCCACGTTTCTCTCCTTTGTTGTTAGATATTCCGCTTTATCAAAGTTTTATTGCTAATCCTGCTTTAGTGTATTCTTCTTTCAGTTTTCGTTTAGCATATAACTTGAGGTTGTTAATGTTGTGTTTTCGTAGAGAGCTTTTTAACTGCGTATATTAGGTTTCTTTGTCAATGCCTATTTCTTCCATTGCGTACCATAATCTTTTGTCTTGGTACTGAGGTCATAGGCCTTTCTTATGTCTATGAAGGCTAGATAAACCTGCTTGGTCTTCTCCAATTTTTCCTTTTATATTTTCCTCCATGATATTTTTTTAATAATTTTTTCCATACAAACGTCTCATACTCGATATTAGCTGCTTAGGCCTCTATAGTTTCTGCATTTTCTGCGGTCCCTCCCTTTTTAAATAATAGATACTATACAAGCTTTTGACCATTCCTCTGATATTTTTTCTCCATTTGTCGCTCTGTGGAACAATGTTTCTCAGCATTCGATGTAATTTATTAGACCCGTACTTAATCATTTCATTTACCACACCCCCAGCACTGCAAATTTATTATTTTTGAGTGCTTTTATTGTCTTCTTTTACTTCTTCATATCTCAGTTCTATCTCTTTTATTTCCTTATTTTGTTCTTCTTCATGGTTTCTCTTCTTGGAATTCTTGTCTATCTTCTGTTAGCAGCTTCTTATAATATTCTTCCCACTCGCTTTCTGGGATGTGCTCTATATACGTCTTCTCTCTATTGTTAGTCCTTAATGCTTTAATTATTCTCCATGACTCTGTACTTCTAGTTCCTCCTGTAATACTGTTCTACAAATAGTGACAAGTCAAAATTAATTGTTAAGGCGAGAGGAGCAATTGGATAATTTTCCTACATATTCGTTTACTAATTTTTTACTGAAGTTTTATTTTCGATCTACCTACTAGTAACCTAAAGTAAGTTTTCGATATTTATAACGCATCGGCATTAAGATATGGTATAATATGGTATTTGCATTTATGTTGATAATCTCGAAATAGTTTTAATGAATTTTCACGAATTAACGAAGCGGGAATGAAGAAACAAAGACCGTAATCGGAGAAGATTGACTCAAAGAAGTTGGATAATTTTACTACCTAGAAAGGAGTTTAGGGAGAGACAAATTATAAGAAACGTAAAGTAAAGAGCAAAACATTTAAATTGGAGACAATTTTTTCGAGAAAAGTTTAAGGCCGATACCACTAAAAGCATTTAAAATATTTTTATCACAGAAAAATAATGAAATAATCTGGGTTTATACGTACATCTCTAGGGTAATTTCTGATTAGAACGCTAAATGAGCTTTATTGGACACAAGACAATATATTGTTGTATTGATAATCGAATTAAAAATCGAAAACAATAAATTTAGTTTCTCTTAGATGAATTGTGTGTACAGTTACTGCTTGAAAAGAGTACATTCGTTTTTACCCCTCCTATATTCCTTTCTTCCAGTGTATGATTTATTTTCCATTTGCCCTGCAAATAGAAACAGGGAAATTTTCGTATCTTTTGGTGATCTCAAGCAAGGTTAAATTGTCTTATAGAAACGTTGGATCGTTTTAGGTAATTTGGCTAATTTTATCTACAGTACCGTGCACATATGTATGTATTCTCATATTTTTTTTTTATGAACTTAGCACACGTGCAGCAGAAAAATCGTCAAAGCGCCACAGAAATAACACACGACGTGTATTGCTAGCATGCACCGCCTTGGGAGGAAATAAATGGACAACAGCTATCGAATATTTTTCCAAGGAAAATACTCGTAGAATAGACTCAAGTCGCCAATCGTCCTTTGATGTTCCAAGAAATCAAAGTTGCTGGACAGTTCTGATCTCTAATAAGGCGAATAGCGCTCTTCTGAATAGAATCCAACAATTGCAGTTTATGTTTGGAAGCAGAGCCCCAAACATGGGAGCAGTATTTGAATGTCGGTCGAATTTGAGCTTTGTACAAAATTAACAGCTGCTGTAAAGTGTAAAGCCTTCTAGTTCGAATTTTATCCAATAACTTAAGCCAAAAAAGAGGGTCAACCTCGAAACTTGTATAAACCTTTGCTTTGGCATTCCAAAAGTTTGTCTCAAAAGTCTTATAAAATCTCGTGTCTGCATCTTAAGATACTCAAGGTCAAAGGTCACAGGAAAAAATCGGTTTTTTTCGTAAATATCTCGTTTTCTATGGTTTCAATGATATTTGCATGAAAAATGTGTAGAGCATAAAATTCTCTACAAATTTTGTTCTAAACATTTTTTTATACGCTTAACCGTTTTTTGAGATAGATCACGGAGAGCGCGCAGCGCTCAGCCATACATAGCATAATGCAAGGTCAACCGTAAGTCCCGGTAAATGATACGTTGTATAAAGTGAATTAATCACTAAAAAATCCATAATTATGAATAATTTTCATTATTTATTAATTAATACATTATATTTAATAATATTTTTCATTTATCAAATATATTCGTTTAATAATACTTACCTACTTCGTGTAATTAAAAAATTGTTAAGTGAAATAGTTTAAGTATATTTTATTTATATTCTGATATATCTTAATTGTATTTTAAGTAGAAAAAAAAATTAAGTACTTTTTCTTTAAAATGTGTAAACTCTTAAATACTTATATAACTATTAAGATTATACCTACAGTATTAACATACGAAGCTGCAAATCCCAAGCTAGATAAAACATTCTAATAGTCTTTTAGATCCATATCTTCTATGAAGAAATACAGAAAGGCCTAATAGTAGCTGTGATGAAAATGACCGTTCTCGTCTTGAAGCCATTATTGCATGACTTATTGATGTGCATTTCATTTTTAAATGATCTGTTTTCCCTTTTCTATTTTTTTATTATGACTTCTTGTAAAAAGTGCAATAAAGTTTTTGGTATTTCTTCATTAATATCATCTAACATTTTACTCGAAGGTGAATAAGACTTGGTTTCCACTACAGATGATCGAATATCTTCCCTAACAATAGCTGCTGCAGCTTCTACAATCCGTAACCGTTCTTTCTTCGGGATCCTTTTTTTTATTGTCGTACCAAGCTTTTGATAATAATATTAGCTTGTGTATCATGAAAAGATATGATAATGAATGATACTACCTTTCTCGTAATTATTATGTCAGTTAAATATTTTTGTTGAAGTCTTGTAATAATAGTTTTATCATCTGGTACATACTCCGTAAGGACATCTTTAAGCTTTTTCAATGTAAATTGGAATCTTCATGAGTTTCTATATAACAAAAAGTCTCTTTAATTACTTGTGTGACTTGATTATTTTTGCGAGGCTTCTTATCAGTAAATGGTAGTCGACTTAAAAAATTAGTATAGCAAACGGTATGGTACTTTGCTTCAACAGCGATCAAGTCATACTCATAAAGTATACGATCTTTTACTAATTCTTCTAAGGAATAGCTTCGTTATTCTGCTTTTTTGATGACATTGTCTTTGAATTCAAGAGTACTTACTTTACTAATCGTGCGTCTGTACTTCTCTTTTTTTTTCGTCTCTGCTGCTTCATCAGCCGCTTGGCCACAAAAAATAAGCATAGTTTTTTTGAAATCAAACACTTCATTTTTTTTTGCGAGGTGCACTTAAAGATGGTGAAGGTTCACCTTCTTATAGGCGTCGTTTTCGATGTTGCAATAGAATTTTTTACTGATGTACACTTTTCGACACTCGACATGCACATTCCCAGAGGTTAAGGTATTTAAATAGTTTATGTGACCGTCATTTCTTTTATAGGAAGCGAGATATTTTCGAAAAAAAACCGATTTTTGTGACCTTTGACCTTGAATATCTTAAGACGCGGACACGAGATTTTATGAGACCTTGGAGACAACTTTTAGAATGCCAAAATAAAGGTTTATACAAGTTTACAGCTTTATTATCTCTCATTCCGAGGTGAAACCCCTAATATGACTGGACAAATTCATATTTTCAGCTTTTGAGAATCTCGCTTTGCTATGCTTGCAAACATGTTTAAGCCAAGACCTATTTGCTCTCGAATAAACGCGCAACAAATTGAGTGACGATGCTAGAGGGTTGGAGTGCCACCACATAACTATGTTGGGTTCAGCCATCTGGGTTTTTATAGCATTAAATTTTAAATAGTTACTGTCGCTATAATTTCTTCCAGGTCGTTGGTAAGTTCAACGACTTCTTACTGTCTGCAGATATTTTCATGATTAGCCGATGTTCGAGCGTTCAAACTGAATGAAGAAATAAGCCATAGATTGGATTTCTAGTTCTTGAGGCGCACGGGCATTGATAGTGAGGGTGTTAGAAAGAAATCCGTCGTGGGTCACTCATAAAGAACGTTGTTTGAGAAAATATGAGAACCATAAACAGAACTTTTGAGGCACACCATAAGAGCGTAACATAGTTAACAATCTTCGTGCAAGACACGATCGAATACCATGGATATATTATAGTGTCCGGCACGTTTGAGGCGCAATTTTGTAACGTCTAGAAGCGGGGGGGCCGTTTTTATAGTCTCACTTTTGCGGCGCTATTTTATATAGCCTCAACTCTATTTTTAATAAAATATTTTATTTATTAAATAGAAGTCGTTATTTGCCATTATGTATATCTTAATTTTGAGAATTGATTGAGTGGATATTGATAGAGGACAGAATTAAGATATCAGCTAGTTTCATTTTTTTTTTACTGGTAGAGAATATGGATAAGAGATAATTTTTGTACGTCTTTTTGGGCACCATTCATTTTAGAATAAAAGGAATCTAATTTCAGCACAAACAATGAAAAAATACTGAAGAGTTATTTAGTTGTTAAAGTAAGATTAAGTATATTACAAACTATGCGTCCTGAAAGAAAGAGCAGAAGTTTAGTGAGACTCTACACGTTCAAAGAAAAAAAGGGTATATTTATTAACAAAATAATTATTACACTCTTAACATTACTTCTACTAAATAAAAACCCCTTAAACTAGAAGAGTGTACACTATGGCATAGAGTCTTTAAATCAGGATTACTAAGTTTTTAATAAAAAGCTTGATAAAACACGACATTAAAAGTTTGTGAAATTAATTCCGCGAGGTACACGTGTTGAGTAGTCGTTGGAAACGCACTTGTAGACAGGAAGTGAGATTTTTAGACTGGTGTGCTTATTACTTACTGATTGGTTTCTCCTCGTGGGTTTTCCATAAGTTACTTGGCCTCTCCGGGTGTGATTCTCATAAAAGATTGCCATTACCATCCTAGTTTCATTTGGGCGCTAAACACTTTTTGACCCGAAATGCCTGAGGATGGGCAGGATATTTCAGGAAAGGAAAAAGGCCTTAAACTTGAGAACTAGAAAAACCGTTACTGCAACACTGAGAAAAAAAAACAGTAATGGTGTGCTGGAGGAGAAAGCCGCTACGGCCTACTGGCGGAACAAAGCCGTTACTGCTTCATGGTGGAAAAAGCCACTAAAAATTCCATCTGGCCGCTTAAATATCTTTGTCCCTTCTCCAAAAGTGACGTCTTTAAAATGGCTCACTTCCGGGCGCAAAATTAATGCAAACTAAATAAGTCAAGTCGGCAACTCGTGTTATACACTGCCGGTTTATATTAAACTGCTAAAAATTTGAAACAATGTTTTTAAGCTACACTGCTCAAAAATTGAAATCACTGCAAATAATTATAAAAATGTAATAAAATATAAATTATAGGGAGAAAAACAGTGTCGTAACATGATCTTTAAATCTAGGAAAAAATTAATGTTACAATATCAAATGCAACCGCTCGTGATTCTCCAAAGTATTCAATTGCGTTGATTCAAAGATGTGTAACATAAGTTAGAAGATCTTCTGTGACGTCTTTAAAAATGGCTCACTTCCGGGCGCAAAATTAATGCAAACTAAATAAGTCAAATGGCAACACGGGTTACACACTGCCGGTTTAAATTAAACTGCTCAAAAATTTGAAACACTGTTTTAAGCTACACTTCTCAAAAATTCTTTCTCTGCATACGAAAGCCATATTGATTGTCGCTAAAAGTATTCAATCCGTCAAGATAATTTAGAAGATGCTGATTGATAGCTGTTTCCATGACTTTCGATATTACTGAAAGCAGTGCGGCTGGTCAGTAGTTATTTGGCAAGGTCTTCTTGCTTATTTTGGATATCGGCTAAACTGTAGAATATTTCCAGCAGGAACATCTTTGTTCGTGTCAGGAACAGATGCAAACAAATTATCGACGAAACCAAGAATGCACACAATCAATGAATTAGAAACAAATTTTTTCTTGCCCCAACAATTCCAGGTCCTTTCGGTCAGTCGCTAAGACAGTTAGTCAAAATTTCACCAAATCCGCTTTACCACCACTCGGCCAGATTGCAACAAACACCTGTTGAGAAAGAGAAACTTGTTGGCTGAACCCCTTGCTTTACATTCCACTGTCGATTTCTAAGGTAAAAACAGCACCTACTATTTCCATAGTGCAGTCTTCAAACAGAATATCATAGAATTTTATTTTAATGAAGCTAGACACCAAAAAAAGCTTCTGACGCTGACGGAATACCTGCAATAGTACTCAAAAACTGCGCGAGAGAACTAACACCAATTTTTTGTAAACTTTTCAATCTATCCTACAGCAAGGGAATATTTTTTTCTTGCTGAAAATGCGCAGGTCAGTCGATACCCAAAAAAAGGCAAGAAGACCTTGTCAAACAACTAGCAACCAGTCGCATTGCTTTCAACAATATCGAAAGTCATGGAAAAGGCTATCAATCAGCATCTTCTAAAATATCTTAAAGGATTCAATATTATTGGCGACCATCAATATGTCTTTCGTAAGCAAAGATCAACAGGAGATCTTCTAACTTATGTAACACATGTTTGGGACAACGCAATTGCACACTGTGGAGAATCTCGAGCGGTTGTTCTCGATATGTCCAAGGCATTCGACCATGTTTGGCACGATGGACTGTTGGCGAAGCTACGCTCTTCTGGTATATCTAAAAAGTTCTGTTTATGGCTCTTAAGTTTCTTCAAAGAGCATTCTTTACGAGTGACAATCGACGGATTTCTTTCTAGCACCTTCACTATCAACGTCAGGTTGAGCCAGGGCGCCATACGAGAGTATGGATATGGAATAGAAGAGATCCTATTCTCTTTCTCATTTATATTAACGATCTGCTGGAAAAGACCAGGAATCAAATCTACAGCTTTGCAAATGACAATACGCTTATCTCATCATTCACTTTGAATGCTCGAACATCGCCCTACTCATGCAAATATCCCCAGATAGCAGGAAGTCGTTCAACTTAACAAAGACCTGGAAGAAATTCTATCTTGGGGTGACAGTAACCAAGTAGAATTTAGCGATACAGAAACTCAGGGGGTAGTTTTTTTTCTAAAAAAGTTAACGTTGCTGAACCCCACATAGTTATGTCTGGGCATTCCATTCCTATAGCATCGTCACTCAATTTGTTGGGCGTTAATTTGGGAGCAAATATATCTTTAGCATGAACATGTTGCAAGTATAGCAAAGAGAGCTTTTCAAAAGCTAGGAATATTATTTCGAACCAGAAAGCTTTTACACTCCACAAACTGTTAATTCTTTACAAAGCTTAAATTCGACCAACGATGAATACTGCTCTCATGTTTGGGGCTCTGCTCCCAAACATACACTGCATTTGTTGGATTCTATTCAGAAAAGAGTTGCTCGCCTGACTGGAGACCCGGAACTGGCCAGCAACCTTAGCTCATTGGAACATAAAAGAATGGTAGGCGACTTGAGTCTATTCTACAAGTATTTTCATGGAAAGTGTTCGATGGATGTAGCATAGGGTGGTCACAAGGTATACGGGAAAAAAATATTTTCATCGTAATGCCGGCGGGCTCCCTTAAATTTGCCATTTGTTTAAAAAATAAGGTTTTGCACAGTTTTAGCTCAATTAGATAATGTTAATCCGTGCCTCATCAAGGTTAAAGCAGTAAAATTCTATTTTTTTGCAAAAAAAAAAAAAATCGTGGTTTTTCCCTCATAAAATGAAAACCATTCGTCCTAGAAACCTGACTTGTTTTATTTCATAGGAAATGTTATTGCCTTAATGTTGTCTTATCACTTTTTTGTTAAACTTTAATATTTGGGGATATTTATCATCCAAGACCGGACATGATTCGAATCCTCAAATTCGACCTTCGACCTGTTTATAAAACGAAAGTGAAAAATGGCAACAAAGATACCTAACCTAAATAATTTTTACCATTTTTTGTTTCCTTTGTATTATAAGCAATTATAGAAATACGTTATTATACAATATATAATAAGACATAAAATTTGTCATTTGTTTTAACTTTATAAATAATTTTGTGAATTGCAAGGTAGTGGGTACATACCCGATATTTAGTTCTATTCTTTAAAAGGTATGTTTATTTACAAAAAAAGCTATTGCTAAGGGCTCTTTTACAATTCTCCTGGAGTGTCATAAATCACACCCCTTCTTTTTTGTTCCTTGTCTAGGATGCCAGGGGAGAAGTCAGAGAGTTTTAGTTCACGTTTATCCTTCACGCAGTGAACATTTCAACAACGTTCGTTTAGTGACTTTTCTGTGAGGTTTGTTTTCTACAGCATCAACGAGCCAAGCTTGTTCGGGTTCGAGTTCAAGGCAAAAAGAAATGGTGTATTTAATCGGCCACATGCCTCATTAAATCAATGACATTAAATTGCCATCTAATTGTCAAGTTCTACGCAGTTTAATTTGTAATATTACGGCAAGTGAAACTAAAAAACCAGAGAAGAAAAAAGAGACAAGCAGCTGAGATCGCAAGCTTGGAAAAATTAAGAAACAAAGTTGGTTAGTAGAGCTTTTCTCTCTCTCTTTAATGTTGTGTATTTGACTTAATGCTATTTTTTGTGAGTACTTTGCTTACTGCTTATTACCGTTTATTTTTTTCCTTTTGTTTTTAGACGATCAAAATTTAATTGTATAATTTGAATCCTCAATAAGCAGCATGTCAGAGAAAGAGGAGCAAGAAGAGATATAGAGACGCAGCTCGAATAATATCAGCTTCTGCAGAGGCGTTAGGTCTTGACCCACAGAATTAATTGTAAATAGAAGTGTAATACGACTTCGCAGACAGCGATTCTGAAAACAAAGGACTGAGCTTATCAAACATAGATTCGAAAATTCCGATTTAGTGGGAATTGTTGTGCATTGGGAAGGAAAATTGCTTGCAGATATTTTGAGTAAAGAAAAAATTTAGAGAAGGTAGCAATTTCCATTAGTTGTGGGGATGAAGAACAGTTCATAGAAGTTCCTCAGCTTGAAAATAGTATGGGAATTACTCAGGAAAAATGCCACTAAGTAAATACTGGCCACTTCAGAGGAACCTGCGTTTTGCTAGAGCAATTATTAAAGGAAAATCTTCTGTATTTAGCATTTCGCCACCATATTTTAGAAGTTATTTTTAAAAGTTTGAGATTGGGTGGTCGAAGCTAAACAAGACGAAATACAAAACTGCTATTGAAGATAAAAATATTAGATATAGAATAGATAATTCAGACATAATATCAAGTTTTCTTATCGAACAATTAAAAAATCAACAGCCAAGAGATGACTATAAAGAGTTTATTCAACTTTGTTTAATTTTTTTTAGGACATACTCCTCCAAAAGACATTTTTTTAGAGTACCTGATACACTTCAACACGCCAGATGGATAGCAAAGGCCATTTATTCTCTCAAAATATATCTTTTTCATTAACAGATTTAGAAAAAAAAAGGAATCACAGACATTTCTTTATTTATAATCAATATTTCTGTAAAAGCGTGGTTCAACGCCCCCAAACCCACTTTGGTGCCAAACCAAGATGAAATCTTTTGGGACATACAGACAAATTGAACTTGCAGACAAAGCACTGTCTAAAATAATAAATCATCTGTGGTATCTCAATTCGGAGCTAGTCGCATTTTCATTTTTTGATGAACTTTTGGAAAAAAAATGTTAAAACAAGCATGGCTCCAAAATATATAAAATTAATTTCCGTTGAATAAAAAAAAAAGTTATGACGATAGGGATGTAAAAGCAAGGCTCAATCTCGAACAAGTGGATGATTTATTGGCAAAAAAAATTGGTTTTTTATTTCTCATCAAACTCTAAATTTGATCTGAAATTGATACAAACTTTTTAAATACTGATCCCGATGAATGGTGTGACAATTCACACTATTCTAAAGCTAACAAAATAGTAAACGGTTTTAAGGTTGTCAATGAAACAGCTGAAAGAGGTGTAAAATTAATTCAAGACTTCAGTTCCTGTTTGAAAGATGAAGAACAACGGCAGTTGTTACAAGTTGTATCTAAATGTAGAAAAATTTTTCCTGACTCTTCAAAAGGCCACCTTATCTAAGCCATTACTACCTTGATCTGCTAATAAATTGTAAATGTAAATAATAATGATAACTTTTTTCCTTTACATTGCTTCCTTTTTTATAACTAAACTTTAAATAATAAAATGCATTTGTACATTATTTCTTCTCATTTTTATACCTTTTTGCTTTTCTTTTCTCCTAAATCCTCCATTTTCAATTTGGATTTTGCTTTATTTACTTTTGAAAACAGTTTTAGCTAAATCCTCTTTTATGTACTCGTACATATTGAAAATTTTTTTAGACATTTTCTTAAAAAATCAATTTTCATAGAAAGTCAACACTTCAACCTTGATGAGGCACCAATCTCTTTACTTAGTCAATTGCCAACTTTTAGGAGGGTCTCCCCAAAAAATTCGAACATTGATTGTTTGTGACCACCCTAAATGTTGCCCTCTTAATTCAGAACTACACGTCGCGCTAATACTTTACATCAGTATGAAGTTCAGCTTGTTACTCTTCGTACAACCCTTTTCAAGCAGTCTTTTATATAGAGAAGCTCATCCCTTTGGAATAATTTGCCCAGGACTATGTTTCCGACTGAATACAATTTACAGTGATTCAAGGCCAACGTGAATAGCTTTTTCAGAACACGTGTCGCTCCTGTAGCGCTTTAGGGATTTCCCTGCAGCACGTGTGCAAGGCCCTTAAAAAAAAAGGAAGGAAAATATTCCCTACCTGAGTGATCGGTTGAATAATCTACAAAGAAAGGGATGTAAGCTTCTATAGCAGCCTAAATGACATCGGAAACTCCTTTTTTACCGCAGTCAGTCTCAGAACTAATATATCTTGTTCAAAAGTTAGAAATATTTTATTCTTAGAATTTATCGAATTCAAATTTTAAAAACGAACTTTTCAAGACTAACTGTTGCCTAAATTCGTTAACTCACAGCAGGACTTCAGTGCAGGCCTTCAAACTTTCGTAAATCATTTTAAAAAAAAAAAAAACAATTAACAGGAGACAAAAAAGCCACAATTGTATCATTAAATAATTTTAAAATAAAAATATGTATTATTATGTGAACTCGTTTACTCAGTGGATTTATCCACAATAAAAACATTTATTTTATTCCCGTAAAAATTTGAAATTGAGACGCATTAATAATTTACGGTCTTTAGAAGACTGTTTTTTTTTTTACAATGTTGAAACAACTTCTTGATAATAAGAATATTTATAGTAGTAATAATAATAATAATAATAATAATAACCGAATTGGTCTTTAAATACTTTATTATTCACATAAATAGATGTTAAGGAATTACAATATACTCAGTTTATTTTTCGTGCCCGGACCAATTTCCATACAACCTTATGTTACAAAATATATGAACAGATAAGAAATAAATGATTTCTATAAAAGATAGAATAGAAAATCCGGTAAATAGTCCAAGAAGCCCACCAAAATTTCCCAAGAAATCAGTTGGACCATACAACTCGTGTCTTTTGGATGTTACGAATGAATTTTCGAAATATATTATAAGTCTTGATAGTGATAAGCTACAATTTAAAGGAAAATATTACAATATAAAATTATCTGAACTTTTAGATAGAAGTAATAGAAGTTTACAGAGTTTTGCATATCATAGCAAAAATAATATGTTATTGAGGGATTCTGCGGACAAATTTGTCTGCAATGAATATTATAGCAAGTTAGCTTGTCGGTATTCATTACCCGAAAATACAAATGGATCTATTTCTTTTGCCAATTTCGTAGCTAATAATAAAATATCCTAGCAACAAGATGTAGACTACAAATTTATTTATGAAAAGAAAAAAATCTGTACAAACTATTTTAAAATAATTAAAAGTAAACCGTTATTTATTGCTATTTCATGGTTAATCGTACTGTTAATACAGATATGATCTCTGGATGAAAATTGCATAGCTTTGTTTAACTAAAGGGGCATTCATAATACTGCCAAAGACACTAAAACAAATCTGGAAGTGAAAATTCTTGGATTACGATAAATTCTTTAATTATTAGCCTAATTTAAAAAGATAATTTCTATTACTTTGAATATTTCAAAATCTTTCGTGAAGAAGATTATGTTTTATATCTTCGAAGTCCTTCAAAATATATTTTTTTTAAAAGGTTTTTATTAAAAAATTGAAGGAAGTATGTCAGTGTCAGAAAAATCTACGATAGATTTTATTCAATCTGTTACATAAAGACAAGAAATATCAGTTGAGAAGATGAATATTATGAGCATCTTTCTACGGGAGGGCCAACACAACAGACGTCACCTGTCGCCTTTTGTAAATGGTACTATATTCATATGCTAAAATGTCCCAAGGTTACAACAGACTTCAGGCACAGCCTTATAAGTATACTTTAGAAGGTACTATTGCAACAACATCTAATGAAAAGATCCAAGATTGTCGAAAGTAAGCGGGGAGGAGAAGAATCCGTGTACCTAATGGGCGCTACTGACGTAGAGGGTACATCAGTTGAACGTATACGTGACCGAAAAGGGTACACGTAATATGATATATTAGAATATGTCATTAAATCTAGTATTATATGATCTTCAGCAGTTTTTAAAACCCTGACTATTGTATGATCTTCAGCAGTTTCTAAACTCTGACCAAATACGAGACGTGAGATGCAGAAAAAAAGTAATAGAAAGAGTCAAAAAGCTGCTCGACTCAGACCTCGTAAAACTTATCAAATCGATTTTTTATTTGTCTTCATCATACATAACATCAGCCGCTATCACTAATCACATGCGATCATTTAACTTACCGACTTTTCCGCTAGTAGTAATTTAACACAATAAAGCAATGAAAGTTTAAAATTGTTATTTTAAATGCTAGCTGCTGCTTCAAGAAACAAAGTGCGGTTATCAAGGAAATATTAAATATAACTAGTTCCGTAAGGTATTTTGAATACAGTGATAAGGGCAGGGTGTTGAGGAGGCGGACCCCTGTCATACAAACAGCTACAGCAGCACCACAACAACAACAACCACAGACGATCCAAGCAACCGCCTCAGCCGAAACTACTCCCGATATTTTTACCAGATCCAACATTGTAGGTGATAGAAATTGCCTTTTTCGGACAGTTGGCTTACAATTATATGACCCCCAGAACCATCATGAAAGACTTCGAGAGGTTGCTCTCAAATATATACAACAAAACTGGTCGAAACTTCACACATTTTCATTAACTGAAGACGACGATATGAAAGACTTCAATAATTACTATAACTATATGAAGAAAAATGGCACCTATGAAACGAACCTAGAGATCCTTGCCCTCTCCGAAACCCAAAATAGTAACTTTCATATCTTCTCAAAACAACGAAGAACAAGAGATACAAAAATAACTTTTAGGAACAGACCAACAATAATAAGCATAGGAAAACACATCGAAACTATTTACCTTCTACTAACAGGCAACCCAATGTCGGGACACTTTGAGCTTCTCACACCACAAAACACTAAAAACATCCCAAACAACAGTAGACCAATAAAAGAAGCATCAGGCGAGCGACGTAACGGTCGAGGACGTCGCGGGAAATGGCAGCTCGACCAAAAGATGAAGACTGGGCAACCGAAAATGTACCAGCCAAAAGTGTTGTGCCGGCGAGTAAACCGACACTCACCAAGGCAGGAAAACCAAAGCAACGCATGAGTTGCACCACAGGAATCAACGAACACACCATGCGTTGCTATAATAAAATCACAAGATCTCAAAAAGCAATCACTAAGAAGAGAATCACTCGCCGCCTGGACCCACCATCATTAATCCCAAGCGTAAACGACGAAATAATTAATCAAAAACTCTCACAATGAAAAGAAACCCCAACAGCACAAAATCAAAATTCAAATGGCAAATAAGAATAGAAAACAAAATCAACTACATCAGAAGGGATCTAGGACATCTTACCCAGTTTATGACCGGGAACGAGTCCAAACGTGTCACACAGGGCGTAGACAAGATCAAATCCAAGTCTCCCAATAGAACACTGCGAGAAATCCTTGAAACTTTAAACAAAAACTATCCATATATGACGCAAAACTCCGTAGATACAAAGAATCAAACGAAAGGAAATACAGCAACAACCTCTTCCGAAGAAGCGAAAAACAGTTCTACCGGAAAATTATGTACAACAAACAGACAGCAGTGACTGACCCACCAAACAAACAAGAACTCACAGATTATTGGAAAAGTATCTGGTCAAAACCCAAACTACACAATATTAACACCACCTGGATCAAAGCCGAAGAAGACAAACATAAATATGTGACAGAACAGGAAAATTCCACATTGATTGCTGTGGGATCGGGTGGCATGGTGAGGTGCCTGGATGCAGAAAATTCCGGAGGTGGAATAGCTTCCCGTTCGGATCTCCGGTGAGGGCTGGTTCAGGGGCGTTGACATGCAGAAATCATGGTTTTAAAATGAATTTTTGCAATATACGAGGTTTAAACTCGAACATAAATTCAGTGCACCAACACCTGTAATCAAGTAAGCCTCACGTGCTCGCTCTCTGTGAAACTAAGGTCAGTTCATTGACCAGCACAGTTAACTATCTTTATCCTGGGTACGACTTCTATTCCCGATTTAGGCGTGACTTTGAAATCTGTCTTTTTGTCAGAAGCGACCTCTCTTGCCAACGAGAAGAGGCTCTGTAGCCCCCAAACTTTGATGTTTTGTGGTTAAAAATAACGACTCTACAAACCACAAAGTTCATCTGTATCCTCTGTTGACCACCAAGTGACACCAACTTTCGAACACTTTTCGCTTCTTTTGCAGACACTAAACAAACAAGTTAGATGTTATTTTGGCTAGTATGGAAGCTTACATCCCTTTTTCAAAGAAATGCCCTTCCAACAGCAAGCCTTGGTTTGATCGAAAATGCAAAGAAGCTGTTGCTTCTAAAGATCTTGCCTACCGACAATGGCGTGAAAATCCTAACACCATAAATCGTAACATCTTTGCTCGGACAGATGCAAAGGAATTATCGACGAAAACCAAGGAGGGCACACAATCAACGAATTAGAAACAAACTTTTCGCTTATCCCAACAATTCCAGGTCCTTTTATGCAGTCGCTAAGGCAGTTAGTCAAAATTTCCCCAAATCCACTGTACCACCACTCACACGGTCAGATAATTCCATTGCAACGACACATTCTACTGCCGATTTCCAAGGAAAAACACCACCTACGATTCCCCTATTGCAGTCAAGGATGTCCGATATTGTCTTCAGACAGCGTATCATAAAGCGTATTTTAATGAAGGTAGACACCAAAAAGGCTTCTGGCGCTGACGGAATACCTGCCATAGTTCTCAAAAACCGTGCGAGGGAACTAGCACCAGTTTTCTGTAGACTTTTCAACCTCTCCTACAGAAAGGGAATATTTCCTTCTTGCTGAAAATGTGCCTCAGTTCAGCTGATACCTAAAAAAGGTAAGAAGTTCTGTTTGTGGCTCTCATGTTTCCTCAAAGAGCATCCTTTACGAGTGGCTGTCAACGGATTCCTTTCTAACACCTTCACTATCAACGCCGGTGTTCCCCAAGGCTCCATACTGTATCCTACTCTCTTTCTCATTTACATTAACGATCTGCTGGAAAAACCAGGAATCTAATCTACAGCTTTGCAGATGACAGTACGCTTATCTCTTCATTTACTTTGAACGTTGGGACATCGGCTACTCAGGCAAATATCCGCAGACACCAGGAGGTCGTTTCAACTAAACAAAGACCTGGAAGAAATTGTATCTTGGGGTGATAATAACCAGGTGGAATTTAATGCTACAAAAACCCAGGCAGCGTTTTTTTTTTTCTAAAAAAGTTAACGTTGCTGAACCCGACATAGTCATGTCGGGGTACTCTCCATTTCCCTAGCATCGTCACTCAATTTGTTGGGCGTTAATTTGGGAGTTCTGGCATGAACTTGTTGCAGGTATAGCAAGAAGAGCTTCTCAAAAGTTGGGAATATTATTTCGAACCTGAAAGCTTTACACTCCACAATAACTGTTAATTGTTTACAAAGCTCAAATTCGACCAACTATGGAATACTGCTCCCATGTTTGGGGCTCCGCCTCCCAAACATACACTGCATTTGTTGAATTCTGTTCAGAGAAGAGCTGTTCGTCTGATTGGAGATCCAGAACTGACCGACAGCCTTGATTCGCTGGAACATGGGAGAACGATTGGCGACTTGAGTCTGTTCTACAAGTATTTTCATGGAAAGTGATCGAAGGATGTAGCCCGCTTAATTCCTCCCAGAGCGGTGCATGTTAGAAATACACGTCGCGTTAATGCTTCACATCCGTATGAGATTCAGCTTGTTACTTCCGCGTACAATGCTTTTCAAGCAGTCTTTTATATGGAGCACATCATCCCTTTGGAATGATTTGCCCAGGGCTGTGTTTCCCACCGAGTACAATTTACAGCGATTCAAGAACAACGTGAATCGCTTTTTTCCGTCCACATGCCGCTCCTGGAGCGCTTTAGGAACTTCCCTGTAGCACGTGTGCTAGACCCATAAAAAAAAAACTTTCGAATACGTTATGTTCTACGTCGT
>JAHKBH010001176.1:0-20899 GCA_019049505.1 Pachyrhynchus sulphureomaculatus
GACTTTAGTGTTTAGGTTTCTAGGTATTGTAGTACTATTTAAGACATGTCCTAGTTTTCCCAAAAGCTGCCCATGCCAGCCTTATTCTCCTGGTAATTTCTGCATGCTGGTTCTCCTTTCCAATCTTAATAGTGTGACCGAAGTAGATACACCCTTGCAGAAACCACATTCGACTTGTTTAACATTTCCTGTAGTTCGTTGGTGTTGTTACCTATCACGACTATGTCGTCTGCAAACCTAAGATGACTCACTCTAGGGCCGTCGATGTAGATGCTCTTCTTATCCCAATTTAACTTTTTAAAGACGTCTTCAAGGGCCATCGTAAATAATTTAGGTGAGATAGTATCTCCTTGTCACACTCCTCTTTTTAATGGCATATTGTTAGTGACAGTTGTGTCGTCAATTTTAATATATTCCTAATAGATGTTCTCTATTATTTTTATGCATATGGAATCTATTCTTGCATTCGCTAGGGATTTTTAGAAGTGACCAGATTTCAACAATATCAAATGCCTTATGAAAATCAATGAATGCCAAATGTATTCGTACCTTATAATCTGTAAATTTTTCTATTACAGTATGTATTGTGAAGAGGTGATCGATATTGTTAAATCTATTTCTGAAGCCCGCCGGTTCCACAGTTTGATAGAAACCTAGTTTTGCAGTTACATTATCATAAAATAATAACCGGGTTTCTGGATCATCACATTCTGGTCGAAGACGACGAATTCTATTCATCAAACTTATAAATATTTTCAAATAATATTTGACATTCGAAATAAATTCACGATGCATCAACAGTGTATTACTTTTGTGAATCTTTTTGAAGGTTCGTATATGTGTCATGTTGAAAACATCATGTCTCGTCAGCAGTAACAGTTGACTTTAGGAAGTCTGATTTGCTTCGAGAGGCTGGAATGATTTCTCTGCAATATTACAATCTCGGTATCGTTTGATCTGCGTTTAAAGTCTGTGGAAAATATTTTGCGTAAACTTTTGTTATGTCTACATGTCTAAACATGAACTTATGCTTTTTCAGAAGAATGACGCAGCCATGATAAACTTCTTTACGAGAATATATATTTTAGGTTTAGACGAAACTTCTACAAATATTTTAAAGTCTTTATGCCGCGAAGCACTGGCAAGATTAATCAGTCAGCGTCTATACATTAAATCCAATCGAACAAAGAAAATAAGACAAATTTTTAATTTTATTTCTTTTCGTTCATCAAGCAACCTACGTTTTCATTTTTATTTTTTCTTATTTTCAGCGACGCTTTAGCGACCACTTTATCCGCTCTTTATGGAAAACTTCTAGTCGTCATGGGCATCGCGTTTCCAATGGCAGAAGTCATATCAACGTATATCCCTCCGTCGTTTTACGAGGCCTATTACCTGTACCTGTATATTGGAAGCATGTTTTTTCTGCTTTATATGTACATAGTGTTGCTAAGGGATAAAAGAAAAATGAAAAAACGGTGCAAAGAGAAGTCACTTGAGAGTAAGTATATCATGTTTTATATTCAGCACCTGATATAAAAAAGAATGAAAATTTTATATTCAGTACATAAATATTACATACTAAATTGGTGGAAGATTGGAAAGAATATCAAAAATTTTAGCATCAGTTTTAAAGTCCAGTATTTTAGAAATTAGTATATTGATGTAGTACATTAGTACAATAATGTTTTTAAAAAATCAAAGCCTGCTTTACCGGCTATTAAATGCTTGCCAACAGAAAATTCTTAAAATAAATTATACAGTGAGTTTAGTAAATAGCCTACATGTTTCTAAACAATGAAATGGTTTCCAATGATTCATGTTTACTGAACTTTCTCTTTGGCTTTCTCGCTATTTTTTTTTCTAGGCGTACTAAGGAAATATAAATATATATATATATATATATATATATATATATATATATATATATATATATATATATATATATAAATATATATATATATATATATATATATATATATATATATATATATATTTAAATATATATATATATATATATATATATATATATATATATATATATATATATACATATATATATATATATATATATATATATATATATATATATATATATATATATATATATATATATATATATATAGAATAAAGAAAGAAAGCAAAAGTTGCCGTATCTACCAAAATTATTAAAAATACAATCTTAGTTGGGGAACTCGGCAAATTTGGGCGTGATAAGAGATCACACAATTTTCATTAAGCCGCCAATATTTCGGTCCTGGATTGGGACCTTCTTCAGGGCAGAACTGAAAAGAAGAACAGAGCGTATTCACTGATCGTGTCTGGGACAACTTTAAATTAATGATGTTATCATTAAGTTGTTATAATAAATAAAATTAGTGTAGAACAACAATAAGATATTAGTCATAATAAGTTAAAAAACTCACATGAGAAGTGCAAAGATTTCGTTAGCCTGAATGGCCGTAGGTTATACATACAAAAGTTGTTACATATAAAAGTTGGTTAATCCATAAAATACACAAAATACACATTAAAACACTGTAGACAAAATTCTAAAAAACAAATTTAATACATGGATGTATTTGGGAACCCTGGATGTTGAGAACATCGTTAGTTATTTCACTTGTGACCACCACATATGGCCACCGCCATTTAGGAAAAATGACAAGTACGACAGGAGACCGCTGCCCGACAGAGATAAGGGCAGCTGTCACCTGTCGTACTTGTCATTCAAGAAAACTCAATTAACCAGAATGCGGGGGTCGACACCTGGAAGGAACCGATAGAAAAGGAAGTGCAAATATTGGACCCTAAGTGAGAGAGAGGTAGCCAATTGAGCGACCAAAACAATCCCGGTATGTAGTAGTGGAAGGATAAAACATAACCTAATTATAAGTAAATGGTGAGCGAGGGAGCGAGAGAGAGAGTGACAATAATGGGAGCAACGAAGAAGAAGATTATCAAATGAATTAATTATTAATTTATTAATTTCTTGTTGGAATCTGATTGGAGGAAGAAATTGTAGGCAAAAAACCAATGAAGACTGAAGGCACCAGGAAGTGTTAGAGGGGTGACGCAAGGTACTGTCAATGGAAGGAAGACAGTAATCGCTAGGTGCAAAAGATGGCCCAGATAAAATGGACGGAATCTGTGGAGCCCAGAAACAAAGAGAACCGTAAATAGAGAGAGGAAGGAGGAGAGAAACCCTGGAAATTACGGAGCTAAAAAAGAGAGACGACCAACGCGGTTCAGATGGATCATAAAACACTTGAAGACAGGGAATTATTGTGTGAAGTTGATTTATCACAGGAGAGGAGGAAACTATATATGTTACTAAGACCATCCAGGTCGGTTCTTTTATTGATATTCAGGTGGTTCTCCTGGATGTAACACATCTCAAGGAATTCTCTCTTGGAAAGATTATTGGAGAAATGAAGAATTTTGGGTTCCCTGAAATTAAAAGAATGACCATTGTCAACAGAATGGGTCGCCAAGGCACATCGGTGGATGGCATCTAGTGTCACTTTTTATGGAGTGCAATACGACGATTCAAGGATTGAGAAGTTTGGCCAATGTAGATTGATGGACAATTGAGGCAGGAAATTGAGTAAACCAAGTCTGACATGGAAAGAACTGGCAGCAGGGGGGCCTTCAGCTTACTGAAGACACGTCTGTCTTTTCTTTTTTTGAAGAAGTAATATTTAGCGATTTTAATGTTGGGAATGACACGCAATATGTGGACCAATTTGTTTGTAAGGCCAGGAATGAATGGTAAAGAAAGCAACGACCAATTTATTTCGACTGGGGGAGTTAAAGGGGGAGGGGAGGTATGCGGTAGGTGGAGGGGAGGGGATTCTGGGGGAATTTGATGGATATGAGTAAGCTTGTTGACTTCATCTTTGGTTCTTAGTAAGAGTTTTTCGATTGTATCCATTATCTGTATATATATATATATATATATATATATATATATATATAATATATATATATATATATATATATATATATATATATATATATATATATGTATGTATGTATGTATATATATATATATATATATATATATATATATATATATATATATATATATATATATATATATATATAAACTAGTTGGGGAACTCGGCAAAGGGGGCACAACAGATGTTCACACAATATTCATTTAGCCCCCCTTTTAGTTTTTCGTCCTCAGTATTTTTACAGTTCTTTCCCGTCACTTGATTGATTTTTGGGTGTCCTTTCTTCAGGTATATGTTTCCATGGTTCCCGTGAATTTCTCTACAATTACATTCCCATTTTTAACAAAATTGGTTAGTATATAACGAATAAATAAACCCTCTTCACTCTTCAGTTCCTTCTCCAATCCCTCCCTTCTTTTCTCAAGATGAAAAATCCTACTTCCTTTACGCCACTTCAATCTCCATACCGTTTAAAAATAGCGTTCCCAATGGTACTTTTCCTGTTTTACCGACATTCCAATCTGATGACGTAGGTACCTAATTTGTACTCCACCGGTTCTTTCCTGGTTGTTCAACCTTTTTTCCCTTTTGTTTTGAGTGATCCCTTACTTCTGTCAGATAGTTGTCCTTTGTCAACGCCTTGTCAAACTTGTCATTTCTTTTTCGATCACATGTGGTTAATTAATGATAAATGAGTATTTTGATTTCTCAGCATCCAAGGTTTCTAATGGCATCCTTTCTGTAAATGCCATATTTTTAAATTATAGTGAATAGTGGCTGTTTTGTTTCAGTGTCGGTCAATTGTGACATTTTTATTTATGGTCATTCTTGTTAGATTAAGTTGCACACTGCATGTGAGTCACTTGCAACTTTTACTTTGGTACTTCTTCATAATAATAATGTATACTTTTTTATAACAACAATAAGAACTTATTAAAAAATTATAAATTAAAAATTAAACCTAACAATAATAATTTTCTACGTCCGACTTTCCTTATTTGGTGCTTCATTATCTTTTTTTAGTTTGTGCCCTGATGAAGGTCCCAACCTAGGACCGATATATTGGCTAAATGAATATTGTGTGAACATCTGTTGTGTCCCCTTTTCCGAGTTCCCCAACTAGTTTCATATCTTAGGATTTTGTTAGATACGGCAACTTTTGCTTTCTCTCTCTTTATTTGTTATATATATATATATATATATATATATATATATATATATATATATATATATTATATTAAATTAGTTCCTTTATAACAAATACCTAAAATTTTTGACTTAAAAATAGAATACCTTTTAGCGCTCTTCGAAAATTCGACAGTACACAAGCAATCATTGACCAGCGCCTTATGATGCTAACACGGTTAGAAAAACAGTGACTGATGTAGATGTGATAATTGTTGTGTAGTGTCACTGTGTAAAAGATTCTAAAATCCCAGTTTAAATATTTTTGAAAACAAAATTATTTTCGAAATAAATTTTTGAAACACAAAAATTTCCGGAACAAAAAGCTTCGAAGGAATAATTTTTTAATAGATAATAGGAACTGGCAATAATTCATCCCACCAAATTAATCACTAACGGAGTGGTTAGTTGAAGTAAATTTAAATTAAGCTCTACTTAAAGTCTTAAATTAATTAGTTCAATTTATACTTATTGGAACCAACGCAAACCATTTTTTTAAATATGTTTGAGTTTTGCTCAGGTTACTCCAGATAAATCGAAATTCAACTAATTAATTACATACAATAAATGTTTAATTTAAATTGAACTTCATAATCAATAATGGTAGTAGTATCCTATTTGCCTACAACGATAGTAGTGGAATATTTCTTCTCTCGTATATGGGCTTTGTTCTTAGATTAAAAGTTTCAACGCTTTTACATTAGATGACACTAAAGTCTAAGGTTATTTATTTCTTTTGAGATAGAGTTCCTATATATTTGTTGCGGTCGTGATTGTGTGGTGAGAAAATTATTTTCTTTGCTATGTACTAGTTGAATGACTGACAGAATATAACCGTTTTTTTTCTTTCTGAAAATTGGTCAAATTTTATTTAAGGTACATTATAAATATCGTTAAGCCTTACAAGAAGTAAATACATATCGTTGTATTAGTATAATAAATCTTTCAAATCATTAACTACCATATTATACATTTATTCTCGGGGTTCATCGGACTATTTTTAGGGCAATTGAACTCTTTCGCAAAGTCCTCTGAATTACTCAGCACTCCTATTATTCTGAAAATCCCCGGTGAATGCACTGAAGTTTTCATTCTGTTTTTCGCCTCTTCAATCCTCTGTTGGCCGCACCAGACTTGAGCGAAATTTAGGAAGAAAAGTTGTTTTCCCGTAAGGTTTAAACCTAAAAAAACACTCTATTCACTCCACATAAAGAAGGGTTCAAAAAGGCGTTTTAGGCAATTACCTTTAACTTTTATAATGGAAAGTTTGACAATAGATTTAATTTTATCAAAAGAAAATATTCTAGACTTTTATGGGAAATTTAAATTGGATAGGATTAGACTGTAATGTATACAGGGTGATTTAAACGTAGTGGTATATTAACAAAATTAAACACTAATATGTTTTACAATTTCCACTTTATTATTTTTTCCCGTTACAATTGTTTCAACACGACAGTCTTCATGAGACGGAAGATCTTCTACACTAATGGTAAATTGATACTATTCCTTTATATATGTATTTGGGTCTACCTATTTACTCTACACCACCTACAAGTGATGAGAGTGTAGTTTGAAAAATCAAATGAATCAAATGAATATAATATGACATTATGGCATTATGACAGTAATAGACTACGAGCAAGCCTTTGATTCCGTAGAGGTATGGGCAATATTAAATGCCCTAAGTAATAGCAGAGTAGACAGCAGATATACAAATCTAATCCAGTATATATACAAAAATGCTATTATGCAAATAACAACACCAACAACTACGAATAAAATACAACGTGGAGTACGACAACGAGACTCAATTTCTCCAAAACTGTTACTGCAGCCCTGGAAAACGTCTTCAAAGAGTTAGAATGGGAAACGAAGGGCATTACGGTAGATGGTGAGAAGCTGCATCATCTGCGTTTCGCCGATGATGTAGTATTAATAGCAAATGTCAAATTTTACAACAATGGTAATGTAACATCTCAATAGCGCCATCTATTAGACGTTTGTAAAAACTTAAAAGGCGACTCTCGACATAAAAGAAGTTACAAAAAACAAAACAATACCTCTTAATATGCCAATCATTTAAGAACAGAAAATCACGTTTTCAACGACAATGTTAAAATATTCCATAACGAAGGGAAATTTCAAATTAAATTTCCTAGAAAGTATGGAGATAAATAAATATAAAAAATAAGATATGTTATTAAATCAACAATTAGAAACTAATAACTCCCCATTATTGAACCTTAATTTACATTCAAGAATAACTCAATTAAAGGTACTTGGAATTTTAGTAAATAGATAAGTCCAAATGTTTATAATTTAAATTAAATGCACTTCAGTAAATAAGTAGACCCAAACACATATATAAAGACATAATGTCAATTTATCATTAGTTTAGAATATCTTCCGTCTGATGAAGACACTGTCGTGTTGAAACAATTGTAACGGAAAAAATAATAAAGTGAAAATTGTGAAACATATTAGTGTTCAATTTTGTTAATTTACAATGAATTTCCATCAAGTAACGGCTAACTCAGTTAGTGGCTTACTATAAAATAAGTAACAAACCGCAAAATATTTGAACATGGAACGGAAGTTTTCACAGTTTTTATTAACCCAGAAGTCGTAGTTCTTGGGATTAGACCGTGTCAATTTGAACAACTTTCGATGGTTTCCCTATGATTGCAGAACACAACTTCAGGGATATTTATTTCTAATTCAGTGTTCTACTCTCGCAGAGTAAAGTTCCACGAAGATACTTTTTGCATTCGTATACGAAACGTCGAAACGCTACAACCTGACACGATCTAATCCTGATTTCTGAAGTAAAAGATTTTTTTCTGCAAAATACGTCTGTTGTCGTAGGGGACGATTATCTAACCTCTGAAAATATTCGATGTCACAAAATGATATTGTAATCGCTGATATTATTTCTAAATTCCACTTCAAATTATTAATTTATTAAATATATCTACCATACGGTTTTTATTTATATTAACTTAACATTTTTTTAAGAGGTACTTCTTAAAATTAGATAACCTTTACATGTCTATATTAGCTGTAACATAATAGGTGTTTCAGTTAATAATGTCGATTTTGCTAAGAGATGGCGTTACTAATACACTTGTTGGTATAGACTAGTGACATCTATGGCGTTTTGGAAGGTACACGTATGCCATCAAAAGCCAGTTCGTTATTAGTTGTCATTGTGCCAAAAACATAGTGCTTCATAGGTTTGAAAATGTTGTGTTTCGTACCAGAACAAGACGTTATGCGGGGAACTTTAATAACCTTCTTTCATTTGAAGAAAACGGATGCTGAAAGTTATCGATTGTTGGTTGAAGCTTATGGTGAACATGCTCCAACCCAAAAACTTGGGTAGACCCAGGCCAGCCTTCAACATCACAACCAGTGCGCAATATATAGGGAAAGAAAGCTTTGATGTTTATTTGGTAGGATAGTGGAGGAGCTGTGTATTACGAACTGCTGACACCTGGTGAAATGATTTCTGGCGATCGATACCGACATCAACTAATAAAGTTGAACCGAACATTGAATGAAAAACGACCAGAATATGCCCAAAGATACGATAAAATCATTTTTTCAACATGACAATGCTCGACCCCGTGTTGCGAAATGTGTTAAAAACTATTTGGAAAACATCAAATGGGACGTTCCACCCCACCCGTCGTATTTACCGGCCCCTTCAGACTACCACTTATTTCGATCGATACAGTGGACTTTCAGAACTACACTTACATTCTTACGAAGAAGTGAAAATTTGGCTTGATGAATGGTTGGCCTCAAAAGATCAAAAGTTCTTCTGGTGCGGAATCCATTCTTTGACGGAAAGACAGGAAAAAGTTATTGCTAACGATGGCCAATACTTTGATGATTAAGGTAATTCATTTTGTGATGGAGATAAATGCTTGAATGTTCCGAAAAAAATCGACATTATTAACCGAAACACCTATTAAATAATTTATATTCCAAGTCAAGGTTAAATGTTTAAAGCAAATAATTCTGAACCTGTTAAGTCTATTGACAATCTTTCTAAATTTCGTATTTGTACATACTAAAATTTGGTCTTGCCAGTCAATATTATTATGCTAAAACAAGTATTTTCATCAATAAACATTTTTAAAATAACGTAAATTAAAACAATACATACGTTTATTTCAAAAAAGGATTATATTGTATATTTCAGACAAAAAGAAATCTAGACATAATTTGGTGAAGCTAGAAGACATCCAAAACCAAATTTAATATTAATTTGACTTAAATATTTTCTTAAGAAATTATTACAAATTTGGTTTTGGATGGTTTCTAGCTTCACAAAATAATGTTTAAGTTTTCCACTTCACCCTGATATATATATATATATATATATATATATATATATATATATATATATATATATATATATATATATATAGCAGTATTGTGTTCTTGGGGTAAACGGTCTTTGGAAAAGAACTAAAAAGTTTTGGACACCTTTTTAGCTACGCCAAGCTTTCGAAAATATTTCATTTTCTTCATCAAGGCTACAATTACAGTAGAATATCAGTATTTTTGAGATTAAAAGTAAAGAACAACCCTATTTGATATGTAACATTAAAGTACTTACTGCTAAGTGGTGTGTTCAAAAATTGTTGTTTGTGGGGACACTTTATTGCACTTGTTCATCAGAAAAAAACAGGAAAAAAACACAAGAAAACTCAACATATTCATCTCTGGGAAATATAATAAAATTTTACTTCATTTTGTTAGAAGAGTACAGAGAATTGTGCAAAATGATTTGTAAAGGATTTTTTTGTTATGTTTTTCTTGTCATTTTGCTAAGGGCAGTGTTTTTCTATCCCTTAGTTAAGTTGTGGTTAATTTATATTAGAAAATAGAATGACGTTGACATTTTGTTTGATCGTTTTAAAGTTGAAAAGTTAGTGGAAATTAGTGGGATTATTATCAAAGAGATATGTCAGATATATTGTAAGAGTTTTCACTCTGACTGCCTATTTGTAATAAATTGGAGAAAATTAAACTCAGATCCTCAATGTCAGTTTTTTTTATTGATCGAGTTCGGTTGAAGGTGGATTTCCACCATCAAAAGCATCAGAGAGCAGTGGACTGATATTCGCAAATACACGAAACTAACACTCGTCAACTTTCTTGAAACTTTAAACTTTATTTTTCAGTCCACATATTGTAAATTCAATCAACTTTTCTATAAACAAATAATGGGTACTCCAATGGGGGCCACTAGTCGGTCAAGACCCTTATCCTCTATATATATATATATATATATATATATGTATTATATATATATATATATATATATATATATATATATATATATATATATATATATATATATATATTACATGTGTTAAAAGTTCAGGAAATAATGTTTTTGCCAAAAATCGATTTTATTCTTTGACACAATTCAAGAACGCTACACTTATTCCAGAGATCTTCCAACATTCGGATACCTTTCATCTAGTACAATTTGTCGACCTCTCTTTTCCTGGAGCTACCTTTTGCAAAAGGTAATAATCGCTGGGCGCCAAATCTGGCGAATACAATGGATGAGGAAACAATTCATAGCCCAATTGGTCCAATTTCACAATAGACTTTATGGAGTTGGGAGATGATGCCTTATCTTGGTGAAACAACAGTTTTGCCTTGGTTAAGGCCGTAGCCTTTTTTTGTTTATTTCACCATTCAAACGGTCCAATAAACCAACGTAATAGTCTCCGGTGATTGTTCACCCCCTTTTCAAGATAGTCGATCAGTATTAATCCATGCGCACCCCAAAAAATACTTGCCAGAATCTTTCTAGATGAAAACGCGATGCCGCGCACTGTCACGGTTAATCAAAAACAGAAACATGTCACTTTAAAGTAATAAATATTCGTACAAAATTTGCCTCATGCTTTTTATTGATATCTTTACGATGTCAGCTATTTCTCTCACTTTTGTGTTCATTCAGAACAATATGGTGGGCTTAGACATCCGGAGCCTCGTGCATTATCGGTGCCTGTACGACCGCATTTAAACTTAGTAAACCATCGGCATATAGTTGCTTTCGACGTAGCAGATATGCCATAACACTTCTCAAAAATCAAAAGTAGCATCACGCACACAGCTATAAGCCGTAAACTAATGGACAAAATGCCATGAAAATTTTATATAAATCTTCTGTGAGTTGACACTAACTGAAAATCATATGGCTTTTTTGTTTGTGCTACCATCTCTCGGAAAGTCTCGGACTTTTCAACCTATGGAAATATATATACATATATATATATATATATATATATATATATATATATATATATATATTATGTCCATATACACAGCGCCATATATATTGAAGGTCATCGATTGACTGTCGCGAAAATGTGAGTATATATACGCTGAATAGTCATATATAAATACGGATATATATATATATATATATATATATATATATATATATATATATATATATATATATATATATATATATATATATATATATATATATATTATATATATATATATATATATATATATATATATATATATATATATATATATATATATATATATATATATATATATATATATATATATATATTGATCCGGTATTTATATGCATGACTATTCAGCGTAGTTATACTCACACTTTCGCGACAGTCAATCGATGACCTTCAAGCATATGGCGCTGTGGTATGATGGACATGGAAACCCATTTCGGACTATAGAAGAGATATGTACTGCTGGTCAATGTAGGTAGGCGGCCTAATGGACAGTCCCATGTAATAACCTCCAAACTATTACGTTTCTCTGATGGTACTAGTTGTGAAGTGGAATAAACTCCTATACATTACATATGCGTTATAGACAAGGTGAGATTTCCATAATAATTGTAGAGATTGTAGTTTTTCCGCAGCTCTAGCCTACTCAAGGTACTACATTTTGTCAGTATACCCTCTACTGGTTCGTTGTAGCAAAGCAAATACCTTGTATCAAATCATATTGAAATCTTTCAGCATCCAGTTTATTTACCAAAGCTGTATTTAAACAATTATGTATGGAACAACGGAGATCAACGTCTTCAATTACATCGTTATCCTCTGGATACTGTTGAATAAATCTGGCGTAAAGATATTTTGGACAGCCCTTTTAGCCAGAGAGTACTTAACATTTTACATACTAAATAAATACTTTGCCTACTTTTAATACCAATTTTTGTTTACCCGGCAATGTTTCATCAGCATTTGTATTTTTTATAAGCCATGCTTGATATGCTCTAAAAGACTGCTTTATCCCTCCATTGTCTGCTATATTTTCTCCTTGTGTTAAGTAACCATCTAAAGGGATTTTTATTTGTGGCAATATGTACTGACTAAAATAAGTATTTATTAAAAACTTAAAGATCACAAATATATATATATATATATATATATATATATATATATATATATATATATATATATATATACCATATATATATATATATATATATATATATATATATACCATATATATATATATACCATATATATATATATATATATATATATATATATATATATATATATATATATATATATATATATATATATATATATATATATATATATATACGGTCTTATGGAAATCACTGCACATTTTGGAACTGACATATCCTTTTAGCAAGATCAATTGCAGAAAATTCACTTTAAATAAAGTAAAAAATCAACCCTAAAGAAATGATGAAATGGTTCGGCACTGGTAAACAAAACACTAAACAATATTGCCGATTGTTAACAAGAACGCAGCATATACAGTTTTGGTGAGATTTAACTCAGCGCAGGCACATTGTATGAACAGTAACAATGCTCCTCCGCCTGAGCTAGTTCGTACAATGGCAGCCTTTTAGGCGCGGGTTCGTTTAGTGGTAAAAAAACTTTTGGTATTTGAAGAAAAAAATTATTGAATATGCTGCTACATAAAACCATGAGTAGCTCGTTTTAGTATATGCAGTGAGTTCCATAATACCCTATATATGTATATATATATATATATATATATATATATATATATATATATATATATATATATATATATCCACTCAGTGGACTGGGAATATGTCTTGGGTGGTATTGCGGATGTAAATGCTGCAAAGTCTGTCTTCGATGAAGTTTTGTATGCTGGTATTAGTCTGTATGTCCCTGTGGTTCGTTCCAAAAATTCGAAGTTCCCGAAGTGGTTTTCTGATGAACTTAAAGATCTTATCTTAAAAAAGAAGTTGTGTCACAAAGAATATAAAAAAAAAAACCCGTCGGTGGGAAACTTATCAGAAGTTTTCGGAGTTAAGAACCCAATCCAATATCTTAAAGAGCAACTGCTACTTGCAGTATGTTAAAAATATTGAGACAAATTTAAAGCATAACACCAAACAATTTTGGAATTTCATTAACAGTAAAAAGGGGGGCAAGTCCATCCCTACCCTAATAAATCTAGATGAGCTAACAGGAACGGATGGACAGACTATTGTGGAAATTTTTAAGTCCCATTTTCAGGGTGTTTATAGGTGGGATACTGACGGTGGTGAGCCTGGGCTTGAGGAGTGGTGGATCATTCTCCTCTGTTGAGATCTCCCTGGGGGAGGTGTTTGACTATATGTCCAAACTTGACATAAATAAGGGACCGCGGTCCTGATGGTATATCTCCCAGATTTTTAGTTGACTGTGTCTATGCTTTGGCCAAACCGCTCCATATGCTTTTTAAAATGTCCCTAGAGAGCGGTGTTTTTCCTGACCAATGGAAATATAGTTTCATTACTCCAGTATTTAAGTCCGGCGACAAATCAGACGCTAAAAATTATCGACCTATTTCCATTCTAAGTTTTATTCCAAAAGTATTCGAAAAAATTGTTTGCTACAAATTAAAACCATTCATAAAACCTTTTTTGGTTCCGGAACAGCACGGTTTCGTTGGTGGCAGATCGACGGCTACAAACTTAATCTTGTTGGTTCAGGTTGATTTCAGCAAGGCCTTGGACACAGTCAACCACGATATCCTGATAGGGAAGTTAAGAGATTATGGGTTTTGTGGATCACTACTGAATTGGTTGACCTGCTACCTTACATACAGGAAACAGTTTGTTAAAGTAAAGGGCTTTGTATCGAGTGAGGTATCTGTTGCATCGGGTGTGCCGCAGGGTAGCCACCTGGGCCCGTTGCTGTTTAATATATTTATTAACGACCTACGAAAGATGATTCTATTTTCAAGGCCCTTGTTTTTTGCAGATGACTTGAAATTGTCTATGGCAATTCATTCTGTTGACGATGCTATGAGACTGCAGGGAGACTTGGATATGGTGAGTGAGTGGTGCAGGAGAAACAAAATGAAACTTAATATTAAAAAATGTAAGATTATGTCGTTCTTTCGAGTGAAAGTTCCGCTTTTGTATGACTACAGTATTAATAATTGTCTTCTCGAAAGAGTCTCCTCATTGTGTGACTTGGGTATTTATTTGGACACTAAGCTTGATTTTCATATTCATTATGACTTTATTATTAACACATGTATTAAACTCCTTGGCTTCGTCTGTAGGAATACTAGGGATTTCCAGACCGTAGATATCGTGAATATTTTGTACAAGGCCTTGGTGAGATCTTCTTTGGAGTATCTGTCATGTGTGTGGTCGCCATCGTATGCTGTGCATATTGAGGGTGTTGAAAGGGTACAGAGGAAGTATGCTAGATATGTCTCTTGCAAATTTAAGTGGAACATCACTGCCTATGGGGACCAGCTACGAAGACTTCAGCTGCAATCACTTTCAAGACGTAGGAAAGTTGCTGATATATGTTTCTTATCTCGACTTGTAAATGGTCATATAGACTGCTCTCATCTCTTGAGTCTGATAAATTTTCATGTTCCACCAAGATCAACAAGAGACCAAGTACTCTTTGCCCCGAGGTACCACAGATGTAACTATGGCCTATTCTCGCCGATCACTAGAATCACTAATGGTGTCAGTGAAGCGGATCTTGATTTTTTTTAATCTCTCTTTAAAACGTTTTAAAAGAAAAACTGTTGACAGTCCACTGAGTTTTTGAAATGATAATTACTGGTGTTGTTATTGTATTTTTATAACTTTACTATATTATTGAAATTTTTCTGTAAATACTATGTACAAAATGGGTCTGCCCGTAAATAAATAAATAAATTAATAAATATATATATATATATATATATATATATATATATATATATATATATATATATATTAGAGTGACCGGATCTCATAGAGGGGGAAAAAAAATGTCGGAATCTTATTCGTCTGGACCCCACAAAACGATTCCCCTTTCCAGATATTGAGATAGCCGAAATTTGAGCTCGATTAAACGACGTTAACCCGTGCCGCTCGTCGCTCAAAGTTTGAAAAAATCCAAATTTTTGGCCAAAAAGCTGACATATGGAGCCATAACTCCAGAACGGTAAATAATAGAAACACGCTTAATATCTCAAAAGAAAGCTAATGTTGTTCTTCAAAATTTATATTCTATACATAATTGTTGTTATTTTAAGTCAAACCGAGTTACAACAGCCTTTAGCCCCAAAAACGTGACCTGGTACCAGTAGGAGCCAGTTTGGGAGTATTCTAAGAATTTTACGGGTTTTTTTACATAATGTGTCTCGGAATTAACATTTTTTTTTTGTTAAAAAGTATTTTGGAACTCAATTTTCAAACATAAAAAGCCTTTTGTTCAAATTTAATCTTTTATTATATGGGGATTACCTGACTAGTTTACCAAAGAAAGACCCGTTTGACAGGTAAAAAGGAGGGTGAATCTAATTTCTATTTTAGGGATGGTGCATACTTCGTATATTTTGTTATTAAGTGATAATTTTTGCTTTTTTTTTGGTATATTTTTGAGTTTAAAGTACAAATATAATAAAAAAACAAGTAATACTGATAAGTCTAATGACATTTTTTATTTTAAAAATATAAAAATTAGGTATATAATACATACAAAACAGACACAGAAAAGATACAGACGTAGTACCTACATGAGTTGATAATTTTACATAGTTATCTAATCTATTCTAGAGCTTTTGTTAAAGTAGTTTTTGAAACGTCAGGATATAATGCTCGACATTTACTAACAACTTGCAGGACATATTGCTTTTGGTCTTCATCTTTTGTCAGAAGGTCGTTAAAGTCGGTTATTAATTTAACACCACGCTCAGCCATATCATTAACTACTTTTAATGTTTTGACAATTTTCAATCCTTCTTGGAAGTCATTATTTTGAGGCCAGGTGTTTGGTTTGGATGTTGTCTTAGGAAATCTGTTTTTATATTAAATTGGTCAAAGAATGTAAACCTTTCTTTGGTAAGTAAATTTACCAATCCTCCATCAACTACCTCTTTTAAGTTTTCTTTCCTAACTTTTGGATTTACAACCCTAGCGTGCTGTGATGGTTCATCTGTGCTACTGAGCAATTTATTAGCCATTAACAACTTTTCATCGTCTGTAATGGTGGGATCAAAAAACGCATTCAAATACCACAAATGGTTCGAAAATTTGGTCAGGGCTATTTCTGCAATGTCGTTGTCACATTCTTTATAGTCTAACAGACTATGCAAAATACCTAAATCTTGCTTTGGTGCAAGATGAGCTTTTGGAGCATTGAACCAAGCTTTACAATAAATTTTAACTAGGAAACCAGAAATGGCACGCACAGAACTTTCTTCTTCTTTAGACATCTTAAATTGACGACGAAAAATGAGCATTTTTAAGCAGTAAATAGCCTTTGCCATCCACCTAGCGTGATGAATGGCTCCTGGAGTTCTAAAACCCATAACATTGCCGTCTAGTGATCCAACAAATACGAGAACCAACTGCAATAGCTCCTTGTAGTCATCTCTGGGGTGGCTCTCAGTTAATTTGGTCTCGAATTCAGCAGTAACATTTGCAATTACTTCTGGAGTTAGCTGCTTTTGTATTAGATTGTCACTGATACCTGTGTCGTATTTTCCTTTGTCTATCTTGGGCCACGCAGTGAGGAATCTCTTGAAAATGTCTGAATGAGGTCCTTTTGCACCTTGATTTCTTCAGCTCGAGACAACTTGAGATCCACTCCAGTCATAGAACCTGGGCGGCCCTTCTGCCTCTGTTTCACGAGAAACGCCTTATCTTCTTCCGATTTCATCAGAGCCAAGGCATCTTGTTGAGCAATATCAAAGAGATCATCCAACTTTTCAACAAACTGTTTAAATTTGTTCTTGGTCGTTTTCGATGTTTTCTTCCGGTCTTTTTGAAGAGTTCTCCACTCGGCGTGAAGTTTTTCCAGCTTAGTAATTGCATCTTGCTCATGTTTAGTCGGGATTCGAGCTTTCTCCCAAAAAATGAACACTTCTCGTATTGTAAGTTTTGCTGATTCTCTTACAGTTAATTTCACAGTACGTAAATTATAAAATAAAGCACACAAAACTTGACGATTTGAGGGCAGTTTACAACCGGTGATCTGGTGAATGGGATAGCCCACAAGAAATATTTTATCCTTGGTCCGGCTTTGTACACCTGATGTGGATGCCATTTCAGAGGCCAATAGGTAAATAACAATTAACTTGGAAAATGAAACAAAATATATTGCAAACTTTAATTTCAATAAAATGTTTTCAAATGTCTTTTAAAATAATACTATAATAGTTATAAAAACAATAACACACACACTTGGAAAATTAAAAAAAAAAAACGTTAAAATATCTTCACTAGATAATTGTTCGATCTAACCAGCTCAAAGGCACTTTAGAAACTAAACTGAATAAATAAAAGGTCGGTTGTACGCTGAAGTAAAATCACCATCCCTAAAATAGAAATTAGATTCATCCTCCTTTTTACCTGTCAAACGGGTCTTTCTTTGGTAAACTAGTCAGGTAATCCCCATATAATAAAAGATTAAATTTGAACAAAAGGCTCTTTATGTTTAAAATTGAGTTCCAAAATACTTTTTTTAACAAAAAAATGTTAATTCCGAGACACATTATGTAAAAACCCGTAAAATTCTTAGAATACTCCCAAACTAGCTCCTACTGGTACCAGGTCACGTTTTTGGGGCTAAAGGCTGTTGTAACTCGGTTTGACTTAAAATAACAACAATTATGTATAGAATATAAATTTTGAAGAACAACATTAGCTTTCTTTTGAGATTTAAGCGTGTTTTTATTATTTACCGTTCTGGAGCTATGGCTCCATATGTCAGCTTTTTGGCCAAAAATTTGGATTTTTTCAAACTTTGAGCGACGAGCGGCACAGGTTAACGTCGTTTAATCGAGCTCAAATTTCAGCTATCTCAATATCTGGAAAGGGGAATCGTTTTGTGGGGTTAAGACGAACAAAATTCCGACATCGATTTTTTGCGGTCACCCTAATATATATATATATATATATATATATATATATATATATATATATATATATATATATACCTGTATTGATCAATCATGCACTGCGCTTTTTCGTAAAAGTTTTTTATTGAAGTTTCTCTCCACCACATCATTAAATTACCTTGTTGATCAAAAAGTCGACCTAAAAATAAGATATTTATCGATGATAATGTGATTAACTATAATTATTGTTAAGATAAATTATGATACTATCAATCGGATCGATTTAATGAGTATAATCTTGAACTCAAACGGTATCGGTTAACGGATTCTCCTTGCGAAGTTGTTATGTAATGTCAACGGTGGAAAGAAAGTTTTATACGTTTCTCCATATTAATATTAATTGCTAGGTATTGAAAAAACACTTAAAATTTTGTTTAAGGTAAGAACTTACAAATATACAAGGCATTATAAGTTGGGACTAAACTTATTTTTACCTTATTGTAGTAATAACCCAAATAATGCAAATCTTTGCAAGATATAGCATATATAAATGGTAATAAAAACAGTTTAAAAAACAAATATACCTCAAAATTATACAGGGTGTTATGAAATTCACTCCATATATTGAAACGGGTGACTCGTGGGGTTATGTAGAATCACCTTCAATAATTAATTTAAAAAAAAGGCGCAAAACTGCATTTTACTAAATCATTTAAAAAATCAACCCGCCCCGAAACTAAAAAGAAATAATTCCTTAGAACGCCCGAGAACAACTGGATCATTGCCCCTTAAAAGCTGATTTTCAAGTAGAGAAAATCGACCCTCGGCTTTAAAAAACCGTAAATAAAAATACATTCTCGTCTACAAAGATATTTAACGTTGATGAATGTGGATTTTCCATAGTTCAGAAAAAAAAACGCAAGGTCTTAGGATTAAAAAGGAAGAAACAAATCGACGCAATCAAAGAGGAGCTAATATGACAACCTTGTGTTGTGCCAGTGTGGGTGGACACTTTGTGCCTCAAATGCTTATATTCGAAAGAATGAGGCAAAATCCTGAATTGAGGAATGACACACCTTCTGAGAGTGTTGTCACCATTTCAGAGACTGGCTATATTAACTGAATTTTATTTGTAGAATGGATAAATTTTATAAGCGTAGTAAAGACAACCCCTGAAAACAAAGTGTAACTTCTGCTTGATGAAAATACAATGCATTCGGAAGCGTTGAACATAGCAAAGGCTAATGGGATAATAATGTTACAACTGCTAGGCCTTACGGCTTCAGTCACTGAAGCTCTCTTTTTTTTTAAAATCTATAAGCAGTTATTACATTCAAGCAACAGAAAAATGGTTCACGACAAATTCAGGTTTGCTTGATTTTAACCAATCTACTTACGCAATTGTAGTATAGTGGACGAAAACTGAGCAGAGAACGACAACAACATAAAAAGTGAGGCTATTAATAGTGTCTATCGAATGAGGATAAATAGGGAATCGAAACAAGAACTTGTACAATTTGAGCACACGAGAGGTATAGATTTAATCAACGACAAACTCTTGAATATGTAATCTGATTATACGACGAAGTATATTTTCTACAAACTATATAGAATTGGGTGCGATCCAAATCTATGGATGGAAGTGGAGACTCCGACGAAGGCAACGGGTGTGGTCTATTACACAGACGGCTTGAAAAGTTCGAACGGAGAACGACTGTTAGAACTATCCTCTAGGAACAATAGGGCTGAACTACTGTGGGTTCCAGAATATTCAGGGATACAAGATAATAAAAAAGCGAACTAATTAGCAAGATTCGGAGCTACAAAACCATACAGGGGTCCAGAACCAGCTTTTGATATACCAAACCAAGTGGTAAAAACGACAATCAGCAGATAGTCATATCATCAACAGACATGCGAGGGACGTAATTCACGTCCCACTTAAGAAACTAACAACTGACGTCCTTTGTTTAACAAGGGCAATTATTGATGATTAAATCTACGACTACCTACCTTTGTCATCAAATCCATGAGTTATTTCATGACCAATCACTATACCTATGCCACCAAAATTTAGAGCTTTCGGGAAATATTTATGATAAAATGGCGGCTGTAATATTCCTAAAAGAGTATTTATAATTGATACAGGATGCTGGACAAATACAACTGTTTTTTTTTTTAAAAAAAAAAGGAAAAGTTTGAATTCTCAAAAACTACTCCTTGATTTTTAAGACAATTTACAATACAATTTATTTAAAAATTTAGTTTGGTTACCAGTTAAAAAGTTACCTGCTGGAAACATTATTTGATTCTTATTTCTACTGTAGTATGCATTTACTACAGCTGGAGATGTACTCCATAATGTCCTGTTAACTTCTGAT